>JAOBRB020314348.1:0-10962 GCA_027575285.2 Zoanthus pulchellus | reverse complement strand
GGAACCCTGATAATGTAATCTCTCAATACAATTCTCAATCTATAGGGCACAAGTAAGCGATCTTTGATCGTCTAGTTGTTTGTAATATTTAGGCTCTTTGTTAGCTTTTTTAGATCCTCAAAGGACTGCAGTAGTGCTTGTTAGTTCACCTAAACTTCTTTGCTATTCATTTTGATCTAATGATTTGTGTGTGTATCCTCTATAATCTTTCACAAGTTGCTTTCGTATTACAGATAATAGTTTGTCTATGCTATGCATTTCATCTAATGATTTGTTTCCAATAATATTATCTGATATTCTCCACAGCTGGCAACAGAAGAGCGAACATGAACACGTTCCCAGATAAGTACGTTTCACTCTATTCCTTCCACTCTCTATTATCCCGTGGTGCCTAGCTGGCACATGTGGCCTCCGCCAGGGATCGCCATTTCTGTCGGTCCCTTGTATGTTTGGCTGTCACCCCCCACATTAGTCCTGCTTACCTCAATTTTGCCTCAATACATCTCCTCCATATCATCCTGTTCCTGCCTCTCTTGCGGGCGCCTCGTAATGCTACTCAGCCTGTTTACTACTTGGCATTCTCAAAACATGGCCGCTACAAAAATTATTCTCAAGTACGTCCACTTTTCTGATTTTCTCAGGCCAGAGAATTCTCCTAAGTTATAAACTTTTTTCACGAAACGTGCCATTGATAGAGATTCCGGTTGGATCACCTCATATATCAAAAATAGTGAGAATGTATTAGTTTCGATGAGATTGCGCACAGCTTGGCATTTTTGTGTTATTTTTTAAGGAAAATGTATGACGGCATTAAAACGAGGCTGGTAGTGCATCTGATGCCCTACTAACCTCGTTATTATGCAAAAACCATACATTTTCTCTTTACACTGAAATTTTGCAGAAATATTCAACTCACCAAACTGTGAGAAATCTCAATGAAACTTTGCATTTTTACAGTGCTCGAAATTAGCGGTCGTACGGTTGTCGGTGACGACCAAAAAGTTTACCGGCAACCGATTTTTAATATAATTAAGAGCCTGGTTACCCGGGGAAAAAACAACGGACAACCCAGCCAAAACTTAAATAGAAAATAAATTAACCATAAACAGTTCAATACAATATGAACAATAATCTTTATTTAACGAGGGTGACATTGATAACCGTATTACAGCTTTCTAACTAATGGCCCTCAAAGCAAAGAACCCGATTTACGCAACAGTTTTGTTTTATCAACGTCCAGTAGTGTGAAGGTAATAATAATTTGCCTGAGCTAAGCGTTTTCCTGTCTTTTGGATTACTGTTAGTTCTACAAAACATTGTCGAAAATATAAGAGACAGACACAAAGTTTCTTGTCTTGAGGCAATCAAGATCAACGACGCCATTTTAAGTATACCACAAATTAAGTCGGGGTCTACCTGAAAAAAATGTATGAAAAAGAGGCTTTTTGTGGGGGAGAGTGACCCTATAAAAACTCTTGTTTTTTCTTTCATTAAAACCTGGGGGACTGGGTATTGCCTGTATGTGTGATGACACATAAATATTAGTTACGTGACACTTCGTATCGATTTTCAAATCTTTTTTTGAGAGGTGGTTTCAGGTGAAAACCGCCGAAAAATGTGTTTTTTTGGCATTTTTGGGAAAATCTCGGGTGCCTGAACTCATCATCAAGGGCTGAGAAGGTTTAAACTTTGACAGTATCGAAGAACTGTTTATTGGCACTGTGATTATATCAAACTAAGTCAGTTTGTCAGTTTGCTTGGTTCGAGCACTGGCTGCGTGCTGTATGGAAAAGGAGCCCTACGAGTGTTTGCCTTAGTCCCAGCCAGCTGCATTTTGCTTTCTATTAGTTTTATTGAAAGCTTCAAAATTCTAGAGAGCTTTTGGTGCAAAATGTTAGCTTGGTTGGAGACTTCTATAAAAAGATTTCATATGTGGGCATGTTTCCCTGTGCAAAATATCCGGGATTTCCCATGATGCAATGGGGCAGGTTTGTGCTCTGTGGCTAATTGACTGCACATGCCAGTAAGAAATGGGTGGTTTCAGCTCGGGTTTTCAGGTTTGTCAAAAAGAATTCCATTTTATTGTAGACGAACAATTGTTTTATAATGTTTTTTTATGTTAATGGGAAGTTGAAAGTAAAATAAAAGAATCTGGACAGCTTGTGTTTCAGGCAAAATTTATTGTTTTTTACATTCATTATTTGAGTCCATTCATAAATTTAAGAAATCTGAGTGCAATCCATCTCGTTTAGCTTCAAATCTTGGGTTATTTCATTTTTTTCTCTCTTTTGAGGTGTCACGAACCCTTCTCAACTGTTATAAGTGTTGAAATTGAACTCCAGCATTATTTATTTACCCCATATAATTTTGAGCTTTAGTATCTAGGCAAAAATGCTTCATTGCAAACACTCTTCTACTCTGTGATTTCCAATTTGCCAATTATATTGTGCCTGAATATTATGTAGGACAAACTTTCTTTGGAGTAAACCCAAAACGAGGTAACTCTGCTGCTTTATTTTAGTGTGGCAGGGAGAGATTGAAGAAAAAAATTTTGTTTTTTTCTAAATTTTAGATAAATATTTTTCTCTCTGCAGTTACTTAAAATAAATTAAGATCCTCTGCTCATCCCATAGACATTCATACTGGCCATCTGCAAAAAATCTTTTTAGGTCATTCAGTTTTGTTGTTTTTGCACGTTTTTTTCTCACGTGCTTTTCAGCAGTTAATTCCAGCTGGCTTCGTTACCATGGTAACAAGAAACTCAAACATGTAGTTGCTGGTCATGTTAAGTAGTCATATGTTGAAACAAGCTATAAACTCCTTGAAAAGTTTGTATTTGAAGAAAAAGTTTTTTCAGATGTACTCCCGCCTTAAGCTAACACTGCGAAAACCATTTCTGCACACTAAGAACTATGGGATTAGTTCAAGCTTGACCGCCATGTGATTACATCTCAAGCTCTACACTATCCTCAATAAACTAAGAGTAAAGTGCAAGTTCAGTTCAATTCACGCTGATTTTGTATTGTTCAAAGCTAAAAGGCAAAGTTAACATGTAATTAAATGCAGTAAGAAAACTAAAATGGATGTTTTTTTTGGTAGTGCACTTAAATGTGTGGTTTTATCTACCGGGCAACCAAGAATTCATCAGGGCAATCAAATTCACGCCTTTGGTTGCCCGACTTTTGAAATACCGTAGTTTCTGTATTTATTCCCCGGAGGGGGCTTTTTGCTTTTCAAACCCCATTAAAGGGGGGATGGGGGGGGCTTATTCTAAATGCAGACATAGAATTTTAGAACTTTAATCAAAGTGCAACACAGTAGCAAACATGCATTTAGATTAAGTTAACAGAACAGTTATTTTTTATTTTTTATGTTTTTGTATATAAAGTTTTATTATCGTTCTAAAATACGTGTTTATCTTATTCGAGAATCTCCAGAATGTCATCATCTTTATCCGAAGTGAGACCAGGAACCTCTTCTTCGAACATGTCTTCCTCTGAAGTTTGGGCATCAAAAGGATCATCGTCAAGCTGGGAAGCTTGCAATCGTTGCAAAAGGTTTTGCCATGGCCCGTGCTTCATACACATTATCTCGGCATCTTCTGCCCCATCCAGACTGGTTGATAAGGCACATACCTTGAACGACTTTTTAATGTCTTCTGGTAACTTCCTCCTAGCATCAAGCACCCATTCATTCATTTGTTGTTGAGCGGTTAATTCATGATCTTCCTCGGCAAGCCACTTGTCGTATTTTTCTCTTAGATATTATTTTATTGGTTTGTTCCAGCTTACATCGGGGGCTTGGATGTACTATGTACATCCTCCTGGAACAATGACTGGGTCGACTTTGCCTTTATTGAGCAATTCTTTAACACTGGGGGTCAATTGACAGCTGAATGAATCCCACGCTAGTAGGCGTCGTGAACCGAATGTAAACGTTCCAATAACTTCGCGGCAATATTGTTCAGTTAAGAGCTCATCTATCCAACCACTGGCACCACTCGCTACAACACATTTGCCTTTGTATTCTTCATTGAGACGTTTTACATCGCACTTGTCCCCCCCCCCCTCCTTAAAACAAAGAAAGGCTTTTTCTTGACACCATCAGCATCATCTGGGGATTTCGGAGCTTGACTTGTTCGACGTCTGATGTTCAGTCCATTTCTTTTCATAAACTGTATTACACGACCGGCACTGAAGACCATTGTCTTCATATTTGGATCATCCTTCTGTTTCTTGGAATCTTTTAGCTCAGATCGTGATTAACTTGCGTAAAACACGAAGAACTTTATTCCGTCTATCGATTACCATTGCAACAGGTTTTCTTCAATTTCCTCATCAGTCACAAGCCTTCCACCCCGTCTAATCGTTTTCTTTTAGCACCAGAACTCGTATATTTTATAAGTTTTTGCGTTTTCTTCTCCAGTGACGAATGCTATTGCGAGCAATTTTTTACTTTCGGGAAGCAGCGTGATTAGAGTTGACTTCGGCATATCGAATAACGTCTAACTTTAGTGCGGCAGAGAATGAGCGCACCTTTTTTCCTTTATCAGATACTGATCCTAAATTATTTTCTGCCACAATTTTTTCACTGTTACATGGACAGTAGTGTAAAATGCTGGGGAGGATGGTTAAATTAAGAAGAGGTCTTATATTTCTCTGCCTTCAAAAGAGGGGGCTTATGAGAGAGGGGGGCTGAAAAGAGAATGGGGGAAATTGCGTCAGGGACAACCTGGATCTTTTTTCAATTTCGAGCACTGTTTTTACTATTATGGGTGTGACACATGTGGTGATGCCATCCCGGAATATTTATCATTGACACATTTTCGTGAAAAGGGTCTGTTGAATACAATAGTTGCACTTACTCATCAGTCGTTCTTATCAGTGAACACACTGTAAAAATCTAATGTTTGGATGAAGTCCTATTGACAACGTGGCACTAAAAGCAGTTAAAAGAGGTAAAAATCGTTGTTTACTTCGAGCTAAAATAATTAGCTTTTTCTGGTCGGATATTGCTTACAAAGCTTAAAAAATAATAGGTGATCTAAAAAGAAAAAATAATTAAAATGTCTTTGTTGACAGCTGTTGTTGTCTTTGACTAAACCTTCTACTGTCTTTAAGTGGAGGGCATTAAGGGCATTATTTGTGACTTTCCTTCCCAGACTTCTCAAGTTACTTCGTGGTACGTATGGAGAAGAGGCTGTTACAAAGAACACAAAGGGAGATCAAATCTCAGTTCGTTTTGATGGTGTTCATGCGGCCGTTAGTCTGGATACTCTGGTAAGTGGTTACAGAAAGGAAACTGTGCTTGATAAGCTTGGGTCAAATCCTACATATATCAACATATAGCTATATTAAATCCTTATCCAAGCCTTTTGGCGCAATAGAGTCGGTGCTTTTCTCTGGGTCTGTAGTCAATTTATGCAGATGAGTCTAATCCAACTGAAGTTATCGCCCAGAGAATAATGTACTCTTTTACTGACTTTGGAAGGATAGGTAGCCTAGTTAGTTTTGGCGGAAAAGATTACATAAAGTTTGAAATCTGTTTGAAGCTGGAATATAAACCCGGGAAGTTGTTGCTTAGGCATTTGATCAGCGCCAACAATACCGCCTTCACTCTATAATATTCCTGCTACACACTAAATGATAGCATTGCTTAAAGTTTGTGTAAAGTTTGAGATATTTTTGATGATTTAGTAATCATTGGCATAATGTTGAAACTTACCGATCGTTTTCCTACACTTTTGGATTTAATATATAGCGTCTAGAACAATTTTATTAATTTCTAAATTAGATACGGGTAATTGATACCCACAGTTAGCAAAAACACTATTTGAGACGGGAGCAGTACGATTATGTTGAAAACTTAACGTAGTTATTGATTACTATAAATTAAGTATCGATAAACAAATTTGATTAGGTAGTTGTTTGTTTAGAGAAACTAAAACTGATATATTTAAGAATTTCATGGTGAAAGTCGATTTAATCATCGGCCATTTCCGGAATACTAAATAAGAGATTTCTTGTTTGTATCTTAAAACTGATATTTGTTTTTAATCTTAGAGGTAATGGAAGGCCATTCCAAATCTTTGATAGAACAGAAACAATCAAATACCTTTTCTTTTCCGTCTTGCCATAAAAACACTGATTTAAACTTCCCATCTCAACTTAATGGGTTTTCACTGATTCGGATTGAGCAAAAAAAGTTGTTTAAGACAATCTTTTATTGATTTTGTTATGAACTTTTAGTTTTGGAGATGTAACCACTCAAACACTCAAATTTTAAGCTCAGTTTTGAAAAAAACGCTTAGCACCTCGATTATTAGCGAGGGCATGGGAACTAGGAAGTTATCGCCATGAAATACTCGAGTTTGAGTTTCTCTTTTAAGTTAGGCTCACTAGATGTAAAGCAATGCTTTCTTTTACGATATTCGTGCAATCTCTGTATATTGGTTTAGTAAAAGCTGTGTGCTTGTTGCGGTTCCTTCAATGGTCACTTTGAGCTGTTATATCTCCAAAACTAAAATGTTTTTTTACTGCATACAAATTAGTAAAAATCGATTTGATGAATTAGGCAGTTTAAGGCTGATCTTGTTTTGTACTGGTGTGGAGATGACTATTTAAGGGATTACCCTATTCCTAGACAACCCTACCCCCTGAGATGACTGTTCATATGATGAGTCTACCCTCTGAAGTAACGGTATACCCTGAAATAATCCTTTCTCAGGTTGATCCTATTCCATAGATAAGTTATCCCCTGAAATGATCCTTTCTCAGGAAAATCGTATTCAATAGATAAGTTATCCTCTAAGATTACCCAACCCCCTATCCTCGTGATCACTTGGTCACGTGTGTGAACAAGCCCTAAATCTGTGAAAAAAAATATCAGAAATAATGTTATAGTTATAATGTTTTAAAGCATAAGGAAGGGCAAAACTGGAGTATAGTGGTTATGTATCCGAATATGTGCAGACCTTGTAAAACAATTGATGAATCTCCACTCGATGCAAGAACCAATTTTTTTTTGTTTTCTTTGTAGGAAGTGGAATGTGAGGAGGAAAACTTGCATCATCACGTTTCTAGCGCAGTTAGACGTCTTTATAATGCTATGAGCCCCTGCGGTTCGTAAACATTAATGCTATGAGACCCTGTAGTTCGTGAACTTCATTGTACACTGTCTTTAAAATGCTATGAGCCCCTGTAGTTCGTGAATTTCACTGTCTAATTCATCTCTAGTTTTTTTGTCAAACACTCAACATGACTTGACAATTATCGCCAGACTTTCTTGAAACTCTCGGATCTACTTTTGCTAGCGTTGGTTACTCAAAACATAATATTTTTTACGTTTCAAAACACATTCTTAATGGGAACTTGACACAATAAACTTGAAATGTTTGCTAGCAAATGGCCTCTCTGTTTTTTAAGTTGTCTGCTTTGTCTCTACCAAAGATTCAATGCATCTTTGTTAGAACGGTCGTTCAAATACTCAAAAAGTTTAGACCTCTTTCTAAATGGAATGGCTTGCACACAACGTTTTAAACTTAAAACTCCATTGAATCTTGTAACATCATCGGGCAAAACAGCAGCAGCCTGTGGTAGGGGTCGCGCGTAATGTATCGCGTATGCAGGTAATATATCGCGTGCCGCGGGTAATTGTCGCAGTTGCGGGTAAAATGTTATAAAAATGCAGTTAACATTGTTTCAAGACTTTCAACTATTTCTAAGTGAATCATTTGTCTGATTCAGTTATTCAAAAAAATTGATTACTTTATTCATACTGTAACCGAAGAGCACACGCTCTCCTCCAGTTTAGTTTTTGTCATTCTAAAAGCATTGCTTATTGTGTGCCAGTGATTGTTCATGGGTAACCTATTAGCTCTTTATTATCAGCATCAACTGAAAGAGATAAACATAAGCATTTTTTAAACTGTTGAAATAAAACATACGATATGACTGGTGAAGTTTAACTGGCCGGGCCTGTCTTCTTCGCAAAGGAGTGCTAAACGTTTTGCGTGCATAGGTTTTTGACAATTTCTTTATACTTTGAGGCATTTCATTCCATTCTTTAGCTACAAAAAGAAAAGGATTTCTTTGATAAATTGGTTTTTGAGGGTTGACCGTAAATTTTTTGGAAAGTGGTAGACCGTGTAGACAGTACACTCTTTTTTATAAGAACGTCGAATTTTTCGACTGAGGCTGAACGTTCTTAAATATTTTCGGTATATCAGCCTCAAATGTTCTTAAATATTTTATTAAAATAACTTTACTGATTTTTGACAATATAAATAATACATGTTCCGTAGGTGGTACTTTTCTGTATAGTATACATTGATTTTTACATGTACTCTTTACTGTGGAAAAATTGTCATAATTTATGTTGATTTGTGAGATAAAACTGTACTTGCCAATTTGTCTAAAGAACTATACCTGAGAACTGCAATTCGGTAAATGAAAAACCTGTGATGTAAAATTGTTATCTACAAGCTTTAGTCAAGAAGCCCAAACAAGCTTTCCAATAACACTGTATGAATTATTTCAACATAAATAAATCTTCTTCACCTTTTCTCAGGCTCAGCGTGTTCTTAACATGTTCTTAAATTTTTGGTGATTTGCAGCCTCATGTTCTTATGAAAAAGCTTCTTATAAAAAAGAAAGTGTATAAGTATGAATGTCTGAAACATAATTGAATACATTTAGAATTTTCAATCTGACATCATGCATAAAACTAGAAAATATAAATGAAAAAGAATAGCCAATACAACGTAGATTTTATATTTTATAGCACGATACTTCGGCTAACAATACTAGCCTTCATAAGGTGTGGTATAGATTAACAATGGTTTCATTTATATATAATGTAGAACGGAAATTACAAAACAGGAATTGTTAACACAACAGAAATTCCAGAATACGAAAATCTATTAACCCTAAGGGCCTAAACCGCACGCACGATATGGTACTGAGTTGAAGAATTCAATCTTTCTTAAACAAGAAAACCATGTTTCGACTTTGGTTTTAAATCAAACTTTAGAAGTTTCTTTAAGTTTGGAAAGCCAGTGATGCAAGAATAAACTTTTATTTCTGCACAAAGTCATTAGCTAAAATGCAAAAATTGAGAAAAATACCGTTTTGCGTCGTTTTTGGAACGGGAAAATCAACGATGTTTGGTCTTGGATTTTTTAAAGAAATTTTTTTTCCCAGCAAACAAAACAGCATTCAAATCAAAATTCAGACCTCAGTAGTACTGAGATATAGTGAAAATTTTTAGCATTCTTTCAGTTTAAGGATCGAGCTACAGCCGTTTCTTTGTGCCAATCTTGCCCCAAAGTGTTTCCCGTCATTTGAACAGCCCAAATGAATTCTGGGAAACACGAAAATTTTGGACAGACAGACAGACAGCATTTCATTCAGTAATTGTTTTTTTACTAAGTGTAGAGTCTTCACGGAGTTCTGCCAACATCTTATGCCTGTAGTGTTCTTCAGTCGTCAAAACTTCCTAAAAATGCATTGGCAGCTCAGTGAATTTGCCTCTCTTCGAGCTTCAAAGCCAACTTCTTTTGGTGCCTGTGGAAACCCACCGAGTGTCGTTTTCTGAAAGCACTGCTCAGCCAAAACCATGTCATTTGGTCAGTTTGCCTTCTAAATATTAAATAAACCTTTTTTGATAGCTTTTTAGTGTCTACCTTATCGTATTGAGTAAAAGAGACATATTTTCAGGCAAAACCAACTCAGGCCCGTCGGCTGTGGATTCAAAGTGAGGGGGAAGGGGAGAGTGTTTCTTATAGGGGTGATTAAGATACATGAAACCGATATGATATGATCTTCGCAGTGAATATGTGTTATCTTTGCAATTAAAGATAAAGAAAAAGTGAAAATGTCAGTGAAAAACAATCTTTTTATCGTCAATTTACAAATGAAAGTACATTATGGTTAGAGGTGAGCTTAAGAGATTACAATTTACATCGGTTCTGAACATTTTACGTGAAGAAATTTCTTTCAAAGGGAGGGGAAGTAAGTAAGCCCTCATCATTTTGATTATGGATCCGACCACTATCCAACCGTCTCCCTTCACCTCCTATTCCAATTCAAACTTAGAAGTAAGCAATAAGTGACTGATTAATAGGTTGATTACTTTTTTAGCTTATACAGGATTCAAAGATGCCATCGCCGCCTCGTTAACCTTGCTGGTAAGGTGCCAGTCTATCGTGCGGGAGGCTCGGGTTCGATTCCCGGCCGGACCAACACTCGGGGTCTTAAAATAATTGAGAAGAAAGTGCTGCCTTTGCTGTAACACCTGCAAATGGTTAGACTTTCGCGTCTTCTCGGATAAGGACGTTAAACCGTAGGTCCCGAGAGTCATTAGTTAGAAAACTGAAATACGGTTATTAATGTCACCCCCGTTAAAATAAAGAATATTGTATTGTATTGCATTGCATTGTATTGTATTGTATTGTATTGTAAGTATTTCCGAGTGATGGACCAACTAGTCACGTGCCAATGCAAACATATGGTGATGGCAATTGCTTGTTCCTGGCAGTGTCGAGAATTCTTTGTGGTGATGAAACAATGCACTTAAAGCTACGAATGCGTACATTTTTAGAATTGTGCCTGAACAAGGAAAAATATCTGAATAATTTGTTTGTTAACAGCTGTTGATAACTATGTTGACTCTTTGTTAGACAGTAGCTTTGATACGTCTTCTCTGATGAGAACAAAATCAAAGGCAGAAGGTCAGATGAAGAGTTTTGAGAACAGGATTGTCGAAACAATCAAGCCAGGTTATTCTGGCATGTGGCTATTATCGCACTTAGCAATGTACCAGGCATTCCTGTCCGGTCCGTGTATCCAAAATTGAAAGGGTCACTTGTCAATCGGCAATATCTTAACCTTTCCCATCCAGGAGGTTTTTCGAGTTTTTTGTATCAAAACAATCAATTAGCTTTCTCTAATCCATATTAGGCAT
>JAOBRB020314237.1:0-10962 GCA_027575285.2 Zoanthus pulchellus | reverse complement strand
GAAGGAAGGAAGGAAGGAAGGAAGGAAGGAAGGAAGGAAGGAAGGAAGGAAGGAAGGGAGGGAGGGAGGGAGGGAGGAAGGAAGGAAGGGAGGGAGGAAAGAAACAAGCAAATGAAATAGTTCTAAGCTATCATTCACTGTGAATGATAAACTAAATTAGCCCTGCTACTAGGATGTTCCACACCCATCTCATGTTTGTATTTTCATCCTATTTTTATTGTAGTTTCCTGGCGTTTTATAAATATGCTATTTTTGATTTTGTGTTTTTTGTATCTTAGCTTGTTAATATATTGATCAATTTACGTTTTTTCTTCAAAACCTCTAAATATGTAAATGAGTGTGAAATAAATTGTTGTTGTTGTTGATTTGGTTAATGGGTCAAATTGTTCACACACACAAACCTGCTGCAGTTGAGCTACCAGCTCCCTCTCTGAACATTGATCCTGGAGTAAAAACACTGACTACTAATAATAGTAGTATGGAACATATATATTCTAGAATAATAATAAATAAATAACGTAGTACTGATGGTCTTAGCAGAGATAGTAGTATTACTTGTAACAGTAATAGTAGTAGTATGGTAGTTGTAGTAGTAATAGCAGTTGTAGTAGTGAAGTATTCTTTATTCTTTATTGACACGATGTAAATATGTCATTTGGAGCTATATTTTTTACAATATCATTCAATAAAACTGATTTAAAAGGTATTCAAGTTTGTTTGTGATACAAACAGTTAATTGTATAAGGATTTCGAAATACTTTACTTTAACGTTGTATAAAAAAATAAAGATAAATGACTAGCAGACTGTTCTGAACTGCTATGTTTAATTTGCATATTTAACTTTTGTTAGACTGGAACAAAGATTTTCGTCTACAAGCTGAAGCCGACACATCAGATTACTTAAACTTAAATATTGTTTCCGTTTCTTCAAAATGAAATTGGTTGAATAAAAGCATGTTTTAAAACATGCGGACTTACGTGCAACAGGGCGCGAAGAAGTTGGGTGATAAGAGGTGTTAAAACTGAGTTGAATCTGCAAAGTTCATACGAAGACAATACGACTTGGTGATAACCGCTGGTAAACACGTTTGACAGTGCATGTTTATTGTACATTGTATGGCGCAAACTCGCTACGGGAAAATGATATTTTTCCAATCTTTTTCCATATCAACAGGCACAGTTTCTGTCAACGGTACCAGAATTTCTTTTTTCATAATCGGCAAAACATTTTGACAAGAGTTTGAGGTTGTTGTTTGACTTCCATTCTTATGAAATGTTGTGATCAATTCACTTTTGAAAATTTGTCAAATATCTTGTTTCCTCTTGCAATCACACCTGCGATTACGTCGCATAATCAACTCTGACTAATTACGCGTCTGATTGGATGTTTTACAATGAACAAAGGTTGCTTAGTTTTCTTACCAGTAGCCACATCTCCTCTATAAGAGGACATTTATTTATCATTACGGAAATCTAGGTATTTATCAGTGTCTATAGAAGGAATATAAGTATATACAAAATGCATTACAATCAATCGGTGTTCCTCTATTACAATAACATACTTACGAATGTTCTATTCTCACTTTTCCATCGGTTGATCGCTGATATCATCTTTTTCCGTGGACCAAGTGGTCTAACAATAACAACAACAACAATGTTTTCATAAGTATAATGAAACTGTGCAGTTTTATGCACGTATCAATGTAAAGCCCGGGAGGGTTGGGGAGGGGGAAGGGGTGCAAGCATAGGGCAGGCATTTGACACTATTTTTAGTTCCCTGGGCTGGGCATTTGACGATACTGGCCTTCCCGGGGAGAGGGCAGTTTGATGGTTGTCAAGCCCGGGGGCGGGCAGTTGAATTCGAGCCTGGGAACGAAATGGCCATGCCATTGCAAGGAGACTGGAACGAGACCTCATCATCGACTCGTGGATCGTTTGAACGTCGCTTCCTGTACCATGATGAATAATCAGATTTCGGAAAGTGTTAAATATCTGTCATCAATCTGTGTTATTGTTGTCCATTCGTTGTCTATCTTAATCTCTGAAGATATATTTGCATTCAATGATTTATAACACCCAAGTTTCATTTTCAGAACCTTTGGTAAAGGCCTTGTTACCCAGGCTGGGGGAGGGGAGATTTGATGTATTTTGTGATTCCGGGATGGGGATCTTGAACCTTATTTGACACTTTTTCGACGCCCGATCCATGGGCGTTTTACGAAAATTTCGGGTCACAGACACAAATCCCCTGCCTTGCCCGCATTTCCCCCCTCCCGGGCTTTATATTGATAGCTGCATTATATGGATAAACCATATTGAAGATTTGTTGGGTTTTACTCTAATGGCGTACACATTATATAGACAATGACAGGTAAATCTCAACGTAAGTTAAGGTAGGCTCCTTTTCACTGTATTTCTTACGTAGCTAATCTAAGTAATTGGCTTACTTGATTCCCACTTCTTTCAGTTCAACATCATTAAGGGAAAGGAAAGCTTCAAAGTCAAAATTTTGTTGCTCAAACACTGGTATATACTTCTCAAGTTTCAAGCCTTCGAGAAAACTCGCTAGGGATGGCAACTCTGGAGTGGAAGACTCGCTGAAAAGCAATGTCTCTGTTAGTAGACGCGATGGTATAGTATAGCACTTTATAACACCTTTATCACTAAATTAACAATCACAAGAAAAGTCAATTATATTAGAATAATACTGGCTAAATTGAAGAGTTTAACCCTTATAAGCACCACACAGATAACTAGTAGTGAACAACAATAGGTATTATGAACATAATCATTGGTAGAGGGTTCACCCCTTATAACTACCACACAGATAACTAGTGAACCACTGCTGTTTCAAACCTTTTTGATACACGAATGGAAAGTACAGAATATTTTGTATCAAATTATATCTGACTTGCGATCGTACTTTGCAGGAAGTTAGAGACGGGACACTAATCTATCGCAGGTTAGCTCCCAGCAGACGCTGGTACTCATTTGCCTACCCCGAGAGGATGGAAAGCTGAGTTGGCTTAGGCGGAAAAGATGGCCACACAAAGATTCAAATCTCGGCAAAGTGCCGGGATCGAACTGGGGACCTCGTGGTTGGAAAGCAGAGATCTTACCAACTGCGCCAACCATGTCCGCCCTTAACAATGATTACATCAGCATAAAGTGGGCTGAAAAAGCTGTGGAATGGCCTTAGCTACCCAATGAGCCTCAACCTGTTCTGCCAGGCCTGCAGAGTGTTTACACTTCTTACGAGAACTTTAGTTTTATGCTTGCAGATAACATTTCTGGGCTAAATCATTCTAAAGCTGATTAACACTAATTCAGAACTAAAATTTTAACTCATGGCCTTGTTTTTAACATTTTAGGGACAGGTTTGATCTGTGAACGGCCGGGTTCATTGAGTTTTTTTTCATCAGAAAATCCATATTTTGAAAAACATAAAAATCAGTATTTTATTAGAACTACAACAATTTTATAAGAGAACTAAAGTCGCAGACACACGGTGCAACACTGCAAGTAAGAAATATTTTTGGAGGAGGACACAAGGTGAAACAAAATCACGCAACATTTTTCATGATAGCACGGCGTGCTTATCCATGCAACATTTCAACAATCATAATGGGGTCCAACAAGAATTCATTTAATAAAGTAAACTTGTTGAGTGCATTGTTGCCTGAGTAGGGCGCGATTCAACTTCAGTTTGTGTTTTGTGCAATGTTTCATAACGGGGTCCAACAAGAAGTTATTTAATAAAGTAAACTTGTTGCGCGCATTGTTGCCTGAGTAGGGCGCGATTCAAAGTTCTTCAGTTTGTGTTTTGTGCAATGTTGCATACAACAAAATTCATTGGTGGACACACGGTGCAACAAACCTGTTGCATGCAATGTTGCATGAAATACTGCATCGGTGTCTGTGCCTTAAATAATAGTTTGTTGCTTTAATTGTAATTTTTGCTGAACAACCAAGTTAGAAAAAGTAGTATACTCAAACACAACAACTACTACAAAGTACCTTCCTCTCCGTTGAACTGAAACTTGGCTGAAAGGGCTGCCAGCTCGTGGAGTCCTGCCTTCAAAAATTATATTTAATTAGAAAAGTTTAATCTACACCTTAATGCTGCATGAAGCTATTGTAAACACAAACAGAGGTTTGTTGTAACTGGTACAGACAACAACAACAACAACAAATAGTTTATTCCACCTAAAACTCCATTATATTTTTACAAATCAAAAGAAAATTGATATGTGGCAAGGTGCTGGGTTTTATAGAATTGAGAAACTTAAGTCAGAAAAGGGCGTGATTGGGTGCAGTTAGGAGACATCTGCCTTCTGACCAAAAAAAGTACCAAGTTTGATCTCCAGATCTGCTGGGAGCTAACCTGTGTTGGATTAGTATCCGGTCTACAGTCAACTCCCAATAATGCGGACACCCTCGGGACTGAGAAGTGTCTGTATGTCCGTAATAGCGAGCGTCTGTTATATAGCAAGAGCTGTTTTCACTTATTTATTTATGTTTTTAAGTGGGATTTTTCTTTTGTCCGTAATAGTGGGGTGTCCGCAAGGCGGAAGTTGACTGTATGGGGAAACAAGGGCAGGCAAGATTGGCTAGCACAGCTGGTAAGGTCTCTGCCTTCATAACACAAGATTCTAAGTTCGCTTTCATCTTTGCTGGGATTGGAAAATTCATGTGACCTTTGTCTCCACCTTAGCTAACTCACTTTACTAAGTAAACGTTGTTCAGTTACTGTGCTCACTTAGTTGGTGGCTCCACCTAAATTGTTCTTCAGTTGGTACAGAACTTAATGTAGCCGAAACCAATTGTAGAATTACACACAATTTGGGCATGCTGTTGATGAACAGTAACTGTTTTGCTATTTTTGTCAGCAGCATTATAGTTATGTCTGTTTAGATATCTATTTGGGATAGTAGTGGGAGTTCATAAACCAGCAATGAGTTCCCTGCTTGGAGTAAATGAAGGGTATTGGTGAGCTTGATAGTAAACCATGGCATACCACTAAAGGAAAGTTTTTGGAGCATTATACAAGCTCAATGCTCGATCTTACAAAGTGAAAGCTTAAAACACGAGCTATATATTATGCAAATGTATAGATATCTAAAACCAACCTATAGCTAAGTATACTGTATATCTAAAAGTAACCTATAGCTAAGTATACTGCACATTAATTGAAAGCTTTTTGAAAAAGAAACGTTTTTAGATACATGTAAGAGAATTAGACTTTCTAAAGTGGTCAGGGAGGGAATTCCATAGTTCAGGCGCACAGACAGAGCAAGCTCTATCACCGTAGGTTAAGGATTTAGACACTGGAGTAAACAATTTAGATCTGACTTGCGGACCGGAGTGAGTGGACTGGTTTGTATCGTTGGAGTAGGTTGGAGACGTAATCAGGTGCCATAACGTTAGGAGCCTTGAATGTGATGAGAGATTTCAAATTGGATTCTGGAAGAGATCGGGAGCCAGCGAAGTTGACGAAGGACAGGAGTTATGTGATTGAATATTTTGGTTTTAGTGACAAGTCTAGCAGCAGTGTTCTGTATGCGTTGTTCAAAGTTTAGATATCTGTGATTCAGGTAGGCCCTATAGGATACTGTTACAAGAAGCCAGGCGAGAGGCGATAAATGAATGAATTAATTTTTCACAGTCAGCTTGATTAAAGTATTTCTGGATTCGGTCAATGTTGCGAACTGCTAAGGAACCTCTTTTACAAAGGTTGTTAATATGTGAGTTTAGTGTTAGGTGATTGTCAACAGTAATGCAAAGATCACGTGCAGTAGGAACTGGTGCTATCAAGGTGTTATTGATGAAGATGCTGGGTATTAGCTCGCAGTGCTTAAAATGAGAAGAAAGATGGATGATTTTGGTCTTACTTCGATTGCAGGCTAGCTTGTTTTTGTTACACTGGATAAGTATATCATTGACGCAAAGTTCCAATTTAGTTAGAATTGCTGTTCTATTGGTTATGCAGTTTATTGACAACAGAGTTGAGTATTGTCTGTAAACATCATGCAGTTGACGCCGTGAGCTTTTATCATGTCTTCCAATGAAGCAAAATACAGAGAGTATCGTAGTGGTCCAAGAACAGTGCCTTGTGGTACATCATATTCTAAAGGCTTAGGGGATGAAACTAAGTCCCTCACTACTATTAATTGTTCCCAGTTTGTGAGATATGACTTGAACCAAGCTAACACCATTCCTCCAAAGCAGTATTTAGTGATGTTAGAGTCTCTCCTATAGAAGGGTATGGTCGATCGTATCGAAAGCTGCTGAAAGATTAAGTAGCACTAGAACAACTTCATGTCCAGAATCAATTTCACTGAGTACGTCATTTATCACACGTAGCATTGCTGTTTCTGTACTGTGAAACATTTAAGGTTTACTGTGTCTGTGTGAGGCTTGCAGTGCCATATACTACTGAAACTTGGGTAATGGCAGGAAAGAGTGAATGGCTTGGGACTAGTTATGTTCCTAGAACATTGAGATACATGTCTAGAGTAAGGTGGCAGGACGGGATTACTAATAAAGAGGAAAATCTGGGATGGAGAATATATATAGGACATCTATTGAGGAAGATTAGGTCAAGATGGATTGGTGAGGTAAAATGTAGAGATGAGAATAGCATACTAAAGGAGAGTGATGGAGCTGAAGGTGTATAGTAGATACTACCTATAGGCCAAAGACCTGGAGTAAAGTAAAGAAAGAAAAAATGAAAAAATGTCAACTATATGAAACTATGGATGTTAAACGATGATGATGATGATGATAATGATGAATAGTGATGAATAATAATGGTGATGGTGATGATGATGGTGATGCATGCATGATGATGATTGTGATGATGATGGTTGTGATGCATGATGATGATGATGATGGTGATGCATGATGAAGACGGTGATGCATGATGATGATGATGATGCTGCTGCTGGTGATGACGATGGTGATGGTGGTGATGCATGATGATGACGGTGATGTATGATGATGATGATGATGCTGCTGGTGATGATGACGATGGTGATGATGGTGATGCATGATGATGACGGTGATGCATGATGATGATGATGATGCTGCTGGTGATGATGATGGTGACAATGATGATGATGATGATGCTGCTGGTGATGATGAAGGTGACAATGATGATGGTGATGATGGTGATGCATGATGATGATGAATGACCATGAATGATGATGTGGCATAACATACCTTCAACACTGTGATGTTTCAATCTGTTGTATAAATGCAAATTTCTCATTGTGTTACACGCAGTATTAACAAAGTAGTTACATTCCTCTGGACTTCCTATACTCCCCACTGGAGTTTGTGTGTCAGGTGTGAGTCTTGGACTGACACCAGGAATCGGCTGTGGAGTGCTCACTTGAACTGTGCATCTTGGGGGCAATTCAGGAAAACTACAGCTTGGTTGATACCTGAAAACAATATTAAATTTAGAAAACAAACTCAACGTTCAAAATAAAGATCCCAAGTATTTATAAAAGCTGACCTTAAACCCTGGTTCACACTAGCGACATAAGGACAGAGACATTTATAAGCACCTTATGTTGCTATGTTTAGTGTGTGAATATCAAAACAGTGACATAAAGCCAACAAAATGCCTTCGACATAACGACATAAGAAAAGGTCAAGACCTTTCCTTATGTCGTTATGTCTATGATGATATGTCGATAAAGGATATTCTTTATGTCGATGTTCCCACACTGTTATGTCGTTATGTCATTATGTTATGTTGCTTATGTCTTCATGCCGCTAGTGTAAGCCAGGTGTATAGGAGCTTGCTCAACCAAGAGGCATTGTGCATCTTTGTTGCTGTTGTCATCCGGGGTCTTCAAAGACTTTGCCAAAGAAAATATTTTTGCTGTGTGACAACACTAGAAGTTATGAAAGTTTTTGAATGAATGGACTTAGGATTTGTTGGACAAATTACAGTTGATTGCTATAGAATCCTTTTAGCTTCTTTCAATTAATGGAAATCAAATGCAGCGAGGATTTCTAGAGAAATGTGATAAGTTTTCACATATAGTTATTCGAAATGAATTTTGTTCATATTCTTCAGTCAAAAGACAAGATTCTGTCAGTCTCCATATGAGTATTTTTTTTTGTCATTTTGTTATTATTAAAGACTTGCATGCATTTGTAGAGATGCTGGGTTAAAATATACTGTTGTTTGCACCCTTGCAAATGCAGCAGTATCCGTTATCATAAAACATAAATGTTGAAAAACAATTGAAGAAACAACTGCTACAGCAAACCTGCACAGCCATAGAGTTTTTTTGAGAAGCATCAGTGACCTCTAAAAAAGGAAGAGGAAATTGTCCAGGTTGTATGTACTTGGTTTATTTCTTTTTTGGAAGTTTGAATTTAATTATATTCTGCTAAAAGATAGTTCAGTGAAGCTGAACACAAAATTACCTGTATTATATGATCTTCTCATTTCACCCACCAATTAATTTTCTACTAAAACAAGTAATTTAAAAATGATTAATAAGTTCTGCCATGCCAGAGATTTGTAATATTTAATATTAACTATTTTATTATAAAGATGATTTCCCAATTCGTAAAGTGCAAATGCAATGAGAACATAACATATTATAGCTCAAATTTCAGCCACCTGGCTAGGTCTGACATCTTTCGTATTGAAAGAGATGCTAGTTTTGATGCAGTTTTGATGTTTTTCTACTAACAATTGCTTTTATACAAATCTCAATCAACTGCAACTAAAAAAGCTAGAAACATTATCCTGTTAATTTCAGTGTATATTTTTCAAAAAAAAAATGAGCCAAGTGGGTCGCATAAAGTGGACTTTGCTTTACATCAGCTTTTATTATTAGTTAAACAACATGCAAAAACACTGGGAATAAATTACTGAAATAGAAACTCTTGGAAATCATTAGAACTGCCTTTCCTTTAAGACAGAGCTACCAACCCCCAAAGTTCAAAATGCAGGAGAAGGGATGGGGGTAAGGGGGTGAAAGTTGATGAAAGAAGGTTGAAGTGGAGAAGGGGAGGGTTTTGAACTTCCAACATAATTATCTATTACTGAAGGAAGGCATATATTTAATGTCATCTGTCAATGCTTCTTTTAGTACTGCCTTATTCTTCTTGTCTTATGTGAAGGATTCTAGATTGTACCATGACACATTGTACTATAATGCCAGAAACAAATCTGTCGCAAAATCTGTTTGGAATTCGTCAAGCCAGGGTATGACTCCATTTTTTCTTGCTTCTATCAATTACAACTTCAAACTGAAAACACTAATGACCGAATCCATAATGGAAGTTGGCCTTTGAAAGACTGCTAGCAACAAAATGTTCTTGCACCAGTTCAAGGCTTTGATGACCAGATATTTGTCATCTGAATGTGTTTGGAGCAACTCGGACATTCCAGCAGCTCTTTTATACATTTTGAGCTAATTTATGTTTTTCTTTGCATGCCAGGATAAAGATATCAAGAAACCAAAGAAAAGATATCAAGAAAACTTGTTTTCTGAGTCTGCATTGATCTTCAAACTCTTGGCAAGACCACATCAACACTTCAACCAGAATACTAAAACGCTGCTTTTCTTTTTAATTGTTTAAAGAACTCCTGGAATATACTGTATGAGTCCCTCATAACACATTAATTAGGTCTGAAGAGCTTTGACCTGGCACAAGAGACAAGGTCTCGCCAGCAGCACCAAAGCTATCCGCCATTGTTAATTCTGTGTATGGATCACATCTCTTCATATGCTCCATGCTATAATTTTCCTTTTATTTTACTTAGTCATGAGATACCATTGCTATCAGGAAATAGCAGCTTTATTAGTTTTCAATTCTCTTAAAGGTCACGTACAAAGCAACATACCTTGCATCTTTGCTTTGGTTAAGCAACTTGGCAAAGACCTCCGGGCCATCTTGAACACCAGCAAGATGGATTCCATTATCATAATACCCTAATTGAGAAGGAAGATCATCTCCACCCATATCAAATCCAAACAATCCTGGATCAATAGAGATAGAGTAAAGATATTAAATTCACTAAACAAAAAAGCAAATATGACACTATGATTATTATGAAGTCTGAATAAAGCGTTCAACACGTAAACAACAGCCAAATCAAAATGAGCCAATCACTGCAAACCCCCCAACACATGCTCTACCAAAATTAGTCAACCCCATCGACTGCAGAAGGTTAGCAGTAAGCAATCAACATGTCGAGCTAAATCTAAGACACTCGTTGTGAGACAAAAGAAAAAAATTACAGTAACTACACAGCTGCCAGAATATATGAACAACAATCTATTTCATAATACTATGACAATTGTTGCAACAATAATTGTGTTGTTGAAGTGGGGCCCCTACAACCCACCAAAATGTTAAGCAGAAAGCAGTCTCATTATATTTATATAATTATATTAAATTAATGTAACTGCTGGTTTGCTTAACGTGAAGTCATGTTTTAAGTAAAATACATAATGCTCTAGAAGTGCTCACTGTACTAGCTCCCTTCTGCATGTTTTAGGTCCCTCTTCTCCTAAGTACAATACAACCGCACAAGAAATGAACTATATGAGTAGAGCAGGTGCCACAAGCAGCTGTAGCATGTACATATTTTGTCTGCACAACAAAAAACACGAAATGGTTTTATTCCAATAACTATTATTATCAACATTCATCATCAATACTCTGGTCAGTTTAGACACGAGATAGGTAGATTTCCCTTAACTTTTTGTTCTAGGTGTGATGCTTCATTGGTTTATTGGCCTTTTGCTTATTTAAATTAATTATTTTGTTGTTTGTGCATAATTGTAATGAAAATGAAAGTCAGATAGAGAACAACAACATACAACAACCAAGGTCATATAAAGTTTAGAAATGTAACTGGAATGCGTTCGGTGTGTAAATCTATATAGAAAGAATTAAGAGAAAAATATCATATTTATGCCCTCG
>JAOBRB020314126.1:0-10962 GCA_027575285.2 Zoanthus pulchellus | reverse complement strand
TACCTACCTACCTACCTATCTATCTATCTATCTATCTATCTATCTATCTATCTATCTATCTATCTATCTATCTATCTTATTTTCGATTATATGTTTGACCGACTTTTACTTAAACGGTTTAATTCTTTAACTGTTAATTAGTGATTAAAATCGATATTAAAAAATATTAAGCTTTCTTTACTAAAGTTTTTATTTTCTTGCAGAAAGTGTGACATACTTTCTTCAAAAGCTTCTAGATGTTCAAATGCCTACAACAGTCGAAGGATGAAATTCATAGATTTAAGAGTAGCGTGCACGTGCCTGCAATGAAATGTCTGGATCCCTATAGGTAAATAGGTTGTCACGCCTTAGAAGCTCCAGTTGCAAAACCTCAAAGGATCAGTTTCTGCTTACTTGCAGTTAATAAACACTTAGTTTGCAGAAAAATTATCTAAAAGGTATTGAATCGTATAGAATTGAAACAGAACTGCAATCCATACCTGAGCGAAACTACAAAAATTAATTATAAGGATCATATTAGCAAAAAAGCGTAAGAACTGTTTTTTTTTGTCTTAGTTATATACTGAAAACGGACCTTGTAAGTACACATAGTGGGGATTACCTATTAGAGTCTTATCTTCCCAAATGTCGGGTCATTATTGTCAAAAATTTGCTATAAAATTATTTAGTACTTTCAACAAAGAGCTTGCTCAGAAAAAATAACTCGACACTTTAGTGCGTAATCTGCCCAAGAATTTTAGTTGTTATTAAAGAATTTGTAAACATTTAATAAAAATAAAAACAAGGTTTTAAACTTAAATTATCATTGTGTTTCTCGAGATAAATAGTGAAACGTTTGAGTTAAAAACAAAGTAGATATTGTATTAAAATCAAAATTCTTAGGAAGCATGCATATTAATTTAAGAGGCGGATTGGCTCAGAGTGATCAGAGTTGGGGATTTGACAAAAATTGCAAGTCATCCGCCATTACTTCGAAATTTATATGAATGCGTCAGTGAACATCAAGACACAGCAAATTTTCTGAACCGGCCTGACACCTACTTAATTTAGTCTAAATATTCAATGTTAAAGGCCTGTCAAGTCTCATACATTATGCGTGAGACACAAAAACATTAACTAGAGTAGATTCACACCAGTACTATACAGTAACCTCTCATTTCTCCCACATTTTAGAATCAGTCCTGTTTTACTTCCTCTTCCAGTCTGAAAGAATCAGCAAACTTAAAGTCCATATGACACGGATTTCTTTTTCGGTCTTTTCTCACATTTAATGCATGAGAAAGACAAATTTGGTATTAAGTCGTCAAAACAAATTTAACCACGGTTTTTGTGTCTTGAAAACACAATTTTTAAGTAAAAATTTGTCCGAAGTCTGGCTTCTGGTATGACGTCACATTGTTGCAACTTGCATTCTTATGCCATCAGTATAGCTGGCATTTTGACAGATTTCTTTATTCGGTGCTCCGGCCTTGCAATATCTTCCACTATTTTTCTTCGTTTTACTCTTTACAGCGTTTTTTTCTTTTCTTCAAAGAAAAGTTGCAAACAATGTGACGTCACAGGTGGTTGTTTGGCCGCGCGGCCGGCGGACACTTTTTAGGCAAAAATCAGAATTTTCAACACGTAATAAAACAACAAGAAACAAATGAATTAAAGTTTAAAACACAAAATCCATGTCATATGCACTTTAAACAATAAACCTTCAAAGTTCCCTAGCAGCTCTGTCATGCATTACAGGTTTCTTGTGCAACAACTGATGTTAGCTGTAGCTACTTTGCCATGGTGCTGTAAAAGAGGATAGCCACAAGAAAGAAAGACTAATAATCATAGGGTACCCAAGTAGACATGTATAGGACTACAGGAGACACAGGCTACTCAAGAAGACGGTCGTTTCAAAAATTAAACCTTTCACTCCCAGTTGAATTATTACGTTTTCCCAAAATGAGCCCTTACTTTTCATTGAACAAGTTTGAGAGCATTTCACTTTTATCTTCAGTAGTTTGCTTTGTTTGATTAATTCTCATCTTCTCATTACCAAATGTCCTATTTTGTATTTGTTATGTAAGGAGAAGTTGAGTGGTGATAGTTGATTGGAAGTGAAAGGTTTAAAAAAATTACTGAAAGAAGCGTTTGCTATATATAACCTGCCAAACACAAAATAATTATTGCTATAGTCCATGACTACCTATTTGTGTGTTTACTGCGCATGCGCAGGGAGACACTAAGACGGAAAAAATAGTTTTTTTGACTTGTCGATATACAATCGCTAATCAATAAGTGATCTGTGATGCCGAGGAGAGTTGGTCACGCGTTTATTTTGACCAATCACAAGTGAAATTGCACGAAGGGCTCACGTGCGTTAGTGTGTGATCACGTCCGTGTTTTCTATAAATCAATGAAAACAAGGCAGTAGACACATGTACGCCTTGCGTACTTATTTTTATAAGAATCAGTAAATTTTGCAGAGACTCATTATATTGTCATTTTTTAGTTGCTACAGCCCAGATTGATATATTGTTAATTTGTTTTTACTAATTCTGTGTGCGGAGTCTAATAAAAGGAGACCGAAACCCTATTCCATTATTCAATTAATTCTTAAGTTAATATTTAATAAATAATTGATAATCACCTTAAACGTATTCACACTACCCACACATTTTTCACAACACAACACCTACTTTCAAGTCATACACAAACAATACTTACAGCTAAATACACAATACCTTTTGCAATTATGACATTTATGTCGACTTTTGAAAAAGGCCAGAAATAGCTGTAGCCATGGTACCTTATGTTGGTAGCACCATGTTTACAACACCTAATATACCTCATTGGGACAATCGGAGAATGGAATGAAATATGAAATACAAAGCATCAACCTGGTAGCGTGACCAAGCGGTCTAAGGCAATGGTTTAAGGCACCAGGGGGGGTCGAAGCCCACCGCTACCACAAACATTGATTTTACACAAAATCATTTCCTTTTTTCTGCTATGGTTGGAGACACACTATAAGGTCTTACAACTTGTTTCTATGTTTTTTCTGGTGGCACAGTCATTTTGTCTTTGTGCACGGCTCAGGACGTGGACAGCCGACGCGACAATGATGTTTGAAACATCGAAACATGTTCCATAAAATCAAAAGTGTTGTTGTATTTTTAAAAACAATTGTAACATTTGTGCTATCAAGACCATTTGAAAGAATTTATAGTACTAATATGTTTACTCATTCTGTTCATGAATCTATTTGATATAGTGTAAATGCCAAATAATTCAGTGCTCGGCTGTTTCGTTGGCAATCAGCAGTATAGTGAATCCAAGTTCTTCGCAGGCTTTTGAAAGCTAAAATGGGACTAAATATGAATGAAATTGAAAGTGTTTATGCCATTATGGGATCATTTAGGCCAGAGATACAAACTTCAACAGTACAAACAAAATGACCAGCCCCGTAACGATCCCAGCAGCAATAGGCTAGCAATTGCAATTTTCTTTACAATTTAGTACGATTTTTTTGTTTTCACAGTGAGAAACTGCCGCGCCACAAATTTAGTCTCGTTCCAGTACACTGAAGGAGCAAAATGAAGGCAGATTGTTTCATTTGTACTAAAATCGATTGACAAAAAGTTTAAAATTTGGCCTCTTAGCAAAGTTTGGAATTGGATAAAGAAAAATTCGTTGTAGGCAAATTGTTTGTTACTGTTAAAAAGATGACGTCAGAAACTTTTACTTGCTATAAAGTTACATCTTCTCCTATGAGAACGAAAGGGGCCCAAAAACGAGGATCCTGGAAATCTCGTTGCTCTCTCATGGCCGCCATAGCTTTGCTTAGTGACTGATTAGCTCTGTCTCCACTGATCAGGTATTTGTAAAATTTGTTCATGAAGAACAGAGTTGCCTTATCATCAATCGCCCAAAGAGCCACGAGCACTGAACGAGCACCAGCTCCGATGAATGCCCGAGCAATACCGATGACTCCTTCGGCTTTGACTTGACCTCGAGCGCTGTGACAACAACTAAGAACAGCTAGCTTTGCTTTAAGGCGTTTGTTTTCCAGGTCTGTCATCAACAACAGTGAGTCTTCTTTCCTCGGCTTCGCCGTGTCGCTGACAACTTCGTCATGAGCCAGCAAGATTTCTCCCCTCTTCAAATCCCCGTGTGCTGCGATGTGTATCAACGTGGCATCTTCAAGACGGTCAAGAACGTTTTCTTTGGTGGCTTGCTTCCCAGTCAAAGGTAGGGTGTTGAATAACGCTGCAACTAATTCAGCCTCTTCTTCGGCATATTTAAGCCTTAAAGATGGCCCCGCGTCTGGGTCTCCAACTATCAAGGGAAATCCTTGGTAATTTGGCTTAAGGGGACGGTTTATCATCATTTTCGCTGTTGCTACTGAAGGAAAAAGTCTGATTTCCAAGGAATCCATCACGTAGCGACCGTCTCCATCAATCAGGGCAGCATATGGAACCAGATTGAGTGGGCCATCAGCTATGACAACAAGTTTGGATCCACTGACCAGATGTCTTACGGGCTCTAGTACAATCTTGTACAGTTCTCTGAGCGGATTTGTCTTTTCTCTTTGATCTGTCACTTCTTCAATGTTACGATTGCCAGTCCTAACAGAACATTCCTCATGTTCGGCTTCTGCTGAGGACTGTACATTTGAGGATATCTGTAATGCCTGAAATGACAGTTCCTTAGGTCTTAACGAACAGATGTCTGGAGATATAAGCACTTTAGTATTCTGATTATTTTCTTCTCGCGAGTAAAAACACGAAAGTGAACGATCTTCGCATTCGACAATACCATCGGGTAACGTACGAGCATTGGTGATCAGCGAGCTCAAAGTTTCCTCAACAAATGAAACATTGTCAATCAAAATTTCCTGCTTCTCGCTTCCGTTCATTGTTTGAACAACTTTTTGCTCAAATTTTATGCTGCCATCGGGCTGTATCATCCACATAAAAATTCCAAGGAAGTCCAACGACATAAACATGACTGGGTGGCCAGTAGCTTTTACCACTGCGTGTATTTCATCGAGATTCAAAACCTTGGCTTCCGCATAAGTCACACCGTATCTTAAGACCATAAGCTCTACTAAAGCTCGCGAACGTCCCCTTTCGGCAACAACAAGAGCTTCTTCGGGTTTTTCTTGAACCAGTAAGTAACTGGTTAATAACCTGTAATACCCGACAAAGGTATCCCGAATTGACGTCTTATATTGATCTTTCTTCGGGGTATCATCAAACAATTGCTCGTAGCACTGTAAACTTTCTCTTAAATTAGTCTCTGCTGCATCATGCTGTCTGAGGTCATAATTGTAGATTCCAAGGTTGCCATAAGCTTCACCTTGAAGTGATTTGTTCCCCGTCTCTTTCGTTATATTTAGGTGCATTTCAGAGTAATGAATTGCTTTCACGCAGTCTCCGAGGGAATAATAGAAAGCACAGAGGTCATTATAAGCAGCTCCTTTGTCTTCCTTATTTCCGATCTGTTCCGCGATGGCCAGGCGCATATCTTGACAATATTTTGCCTTTTTGAACTCTCCGAGAAAATGGTAACAATCTCCTAGGTTCCCATATATGCGTCCCTCAACCGCCCTGTCAGCGGTTTGCTTCACAATGTCAAGATGTATTTCGTGATGTCTAATAGCCTCCTCGTATTGTCCAAGGCGACAATAACAAGCGCCAAGATTCCCATAAGCACGTCCCTCACCTGCCATGTCGCCATTCCCTTTTGCAACTTCAAGATGTGACTGGTAATAGTTCACTGCCTTTTTATAGTCACCCATGGACAGCCAACAGTTACCGAGGTTGCCATAAGCGGTTCCTTCGCCGAATTTATCTTCAATTTCCTTTGAAATGTTTAGTTGCATCTCGTAACATTTTATGGTTTTATCGTACTCTCCGAGTGAAAAATAACAGTTACCAAGGTTTGAGTAGGCAGTTCCTTCACTTTTCTTTTGTCCAGTTTCCTTTGTAATGTTTAATTGCATCTGATGATAAAGAATGCCTTCATCATATTTTCCAAAATGATGACAACAGAGGCCCATGTTACCATAAGTGCCTCCCTCCGCTTCCTTGTCTTCAGTATGCTTTGAAATGTTAAGGCACATTTCATGATGATACATGGCCTTGTTATAATCTCCGAGAAACTGATAACAGGTACCAATGTTGTTATGAGCATGTGCCTGGGTCACTTTGTCTCCAATTTGCTTTGAAATCTTCAGGCTTTTTTCATGATATTGTAAGGCTTTGTCATATTCGCCGAGACAAGAATAACAATTACCAATGTTACCATAAATAGCTCCTTCATTAAATACGTCTCCAACCTCAATCGCGAGTTCGAGGGACATTTCGTGATGGTATATGGCTTTTCTGTATTGACTGAGGCAAAAATAATAGTTGCCTAGATTACAATGAGCAGTTCCTACACCTTGCTTGTCTCCAATCTGCTTTGCAATGGTCAGGTGGAACTCGTTGTTGCGTATTGCCTTACTGTACTCCCCTAGGTGACAGTAATAGATTCCAAGGCTAGAATAAGTAGCTCCCTCAATTGACCTGTCTCCAGTCTCCTTGGCGATAGTAAGAGACATCTCAAGATGTTCAATTGCCATGTTGTACTGGCTTAAAGACACGTAGCACTTGCCAAGTTCGCCGTGGATGTATCCTTCAAGTACCTTGTCACCAAATACTGTAGCAAACTTCAATACTATTTCATAGTGTTTTATAGCCTCATGGAACTGTGCAAGTTAGAAGTTCACATCACCCAATGCTAAACACGTCATCATCTGCAGAGAAATGTCCTCAAGAGAGCTTGCCATTTCGAAACACTCTTTGTAAAGACAGCATAGCTGCTCATTTGTCAAATTTAGTTTCCCAAGGATGGCATAAAGTGTGGAAATTCTTACAAATAATGTTTTTCGTTTTACATCCATGACCGTGACAACTTCGGTAGTGAGTACAGGCTGTTGCTTTGCCTAGAATGAAAACAAAGTCATAATATAATAACATAACAATAGTAAAAAAAATAATCATAATCATAGATACAATTTTTTTAAAAAGAATGATCTTTATTAACAATATTTCAGTAAATAATAATATTACTAATTATCACATCCTACATTCAATACTTGTTCAAAAGCTGTTCATGATAATTATTGATAATATATATATTATTAGCAAGCAAAACTTTTTAAAAAATGTAAAAAATCTATAGATATAATATCATTCAAAATGTTAAATAAAATGGAGAATGATAACAATGATAATAATAATAATGATTACCATGATAAAAGTAGTAATTCATCCAATACGATCAAGAATCATACTCATCCTTTGAGTACTGACTGTACATGCTGACTGAATTTGAATTCGCATCTCCGTTCAGGTATAAATCTACTGAAAATTTGTAATCTCGAAACGAACGAGGTATATATTTTTTGGCATTCTCTTGAATAGGTCCTTGTGGTGGGCAACTCATCGGAGCGTTAAGTCATTGCATTCTGTGATAGAACTTCAAAAGCTATTTAACCAGGACAATGCAGTGTTCGCCGAAGTTGTAGTCACTCTATACAACCGTAAGAGTGAGTGGTCAGTAAATATTAATAGGGCGGCCACAGATTGAAAAATCGA
This sequence comes from Zoanthus pulchellus, assembly GCA_027575285.2. NCBI lineage: Eukaryota > Metazoa > Cnidaria > Anthozoa > Zoantharia > Zoanthidae > Zoanthus > Zoanthus pulchellus. The sequence goes on along the minus strand of JAOBRB020314126.1, from coordinate 3,337 downwards.
GATCACTCATATTGGGTCCACAGATAGCACTATATAATTAGGACATTCATACAACCGAAGTCCGTTTTTGAAATGATCTTTTTGTTTTGGAAAAAGTTGCATAAAACTGAAAAAACCATTGAAAGACTATTTTGACCGCATCATTTACGTATACACCGAATTCGAATACAGAAAATGCTATGATTTTGCTTTTCGCCCTTTCAATATTTTGAGATTTCGAAACAGAACGACAACATATTTGCTTTAAATGAGTCATCTTCTATTTGTAAATACCAAATCTTTGCTTTTGTGAAGGATTTTAAGCATCGCCGGAATATCATGACTTTTGGTACCCTGTTAAACCACCTTCACAATGAGCTCTTTAACACACTTAGATTTAGAACAGCGATTTTTTTTAAGTATGGCTGGGTGAGATTTCGAACTTGATATTTTATCTAATAGGAGACTGTGATATGTTCTACATGGATGTGAAGAAATGTTTCTAGGGTCCTGGATGGTTTTAATTTGAACCCGACGCCAGCAAAGAAACTTTGTCTTGAGGGTTAATTCATTCAAATATGCAAATTTGAACCAAAACACACGTTCTAGAATGCGCTTCAAAGAGAGTGGAAGTCCCATTTCGCTTGCTGTGCGTGGAGGTATTCATTGTTGCCACACACAGCAAAGATTTTTAAAGAAAAGAAACAGATTCGATTGAGCAAAATGTAATTTCAACAGGTGTATGATATTTTCATTGCTTGACCTATTGACATTTACATCACATTTAACTACAAATCTCTATTCAAAATATAAATGTACGTTTTTTCAGTAATATAGATGGTGTGTCTGTCAGTTGCAGTAAATGTGAAATGTAAATTGAAATTAAGCTGAAAACGAAAATTCAATGATAAAGTTTGAAGTTAACTATTGCTGGATAGTTCTCAGGAACGTTACAAAATGATTCTTCATAAGTCAGATTTTCATGGTAAGGCTTGAAACTAAAGCTTTCATGGATAGTTCACAGCTAGGTCACATTGCAGATACCAAATATGTAGCAAAACTATATTTAAAAATGAATGCTACTTCTAGTTTTATATCCCATCCCTCTGCTTTTGTCAAGAGTGTGATAACACTGAATAATTCTATACAAACGTTGCTTTGTAACAAATTTAAACCTTTCTTCACAATAATATATAAGAAATATAACGTTATGTATTTAACAATAAAAATAAGAAAATGAGTAAATGCAGATAATATACATTTTAAACTGAGTTCGTACAGCACTCTAAATTAAAGAATCACATTACTAACATTGTCGCAGTAGACACATGAGCTTTACAAGCGCCTATTTTCTTACTTGGCTTGTTAAAATCCTGTGAAAATTCATTAAGTTCTCAAGCAGAATTAGATCACTGAATTTTTTGCAGCAGCGCTGGGTATACAATGGGATAATTTTCCTATATAAAAATTTGCACTTTTGCAAATTCACAAATTTATAAGAAACCAGGAAATTTTTTATTTTTTGGTGATTTCAGCCTCAAATGTTTTTTAATCCAGTTCTTATTTTTAGCAGCTCAAATTGAAATAATAAGCATAATAGAAACAATCAAGGTATTGCAAAACAATGAGCCTCACATTTTGCAAAATAGAAAACAAAAGATAATCACCGCAGAGTCTTGTGATTTATATCGTTTATTCTAAGTCAAATTTATGTTTTACTTAAGTCTTTACATAAGAAATATTCATAGATGTTTAGAGCCTCAGCTTAAGATTGTTCTTAATTTGCAGTCAATTTGAGCCTCGTTCTTATAAATTATTCTTATCAAAACGCCTCACGCGAAGGAATCGCGTGACCTGCGTCTGTGCATGTGGAAATCAAAACTAGTATATGTAGCGTATAAAATTTGGTTATCTAAAAATATGTTATGCAGATTTTGAAAGTGTATCTTTCATGGCACCACTTGTACGCACGCCTACCCTAGTGACGTGTACGTCAATTCCTTTCCAGGTTTAAACTTAAAGTCTCTCTTTGCAGTTATTTCTTATGGCTAGTTCTAGCCAAAAGTTATTTGCCATAACTAAAAAGGAAACTGTCATTCATTTGTTATCGTAAGCCCTGATTTTGACAGCAATCCTGAACAGCGTGAAATCTTGAGGGAACTACCAATTATCAACTATAATTATATGTGTTCAAAATAACGCTTGAGCTTCACTCAAGATAATAACTTGAGCATATCTAGATTGTATTTTACTTCTATCATAAATTTTGAAACCTGTTGTCAGCATATAGTTTTCTCTTAAGAGAAAACATCAATTTTTGGAATTTTGTTTGTTATTGAATGCTGTGGGTGTCGTGTTTACTGTTGCGGGTGACCCGAAAATTGGCCATTTTCGACGAACTGATCCCCGCTAGTTTCGCTTTAAAGACCCCAGAAAAATAATTCAATCGCTGAATTTAGCACATCGTGGACTTGGATAATTTGAAACTATCAAATATTGAGTGATAATTACTATACTTATTTCTATTTGTACTCAATATAAACTGACATCAAAAGCTCAAATTCTGAAAAGTCGAGTCTTTAGTTAAGGTCAAACGCGCAGGCGTAAACACTTTGATGATTTCAACACTGACAACAGTCTCAAGTGTATTTCAAAAACACGGCACTGATAGTTTTCTGAAATATAATTCAATTCTCTTACGCTGGTTTATATGTTGCCCTAGGAACAGACTTACCTAGGTGGTTTTGGGAATAATCTTGCTTCACAGTAAAGGCTAGGAAATTGGTATGTTGTAGTTCACTGCAGAAAGTGAAATGATCGAAAAGTCCGAAGAAGCTGTTCGCGTTATTCTAAGAAACGCTACTCGCTTTCTCGGAATTTATAACATGAAATTTCGGTTTCACTTGATTTGCGTAGACTGCAAATAGACTAAGAAGAAAAGAGTGTATTGGTGGTATTCACTAGTTAATGCCCCATCTACGCAAGCAATTTTTATTTGAAAACATAATATTGGAGACAGGGATCTATGACACCAAAAAAATTGCCAATTTTAAGTGTTGTCACAATTTTTATTTGCCACATAAAAACTAACACGCCATTTTTTCAGCAAAGACATTTGTCATATAAAAATTGGTCAATTTTGTTCATCTACACGAGCAAGTAGAAATTGTCACATAAAAATTGTTGGGGAAGACGGGGCTTAAGTCCCACAAGTATAAAACGCCATGGCAGATGGTGCATGGTCAAAGTGGATTCTAATGCGATATATATGTATATACATTCTTTTTTTATAAGAACCTTTTTTATAAGAACATCAGGCTGAAAATCGGCCAAAATTTAAGAACATGCTAAGAACATA
>JAOBRB020314015.1:0-10963 GCA_027575285.2 Zoanthus pulchellus | reverse complement strand
CCCATGTCTTCACCATTGTATCACTCCTCCCGTATCTTCACCACTTTATCACTCCCCCCGTATCTTTGCCACGTACTCCCCCCCTGTCCCCCGTATCTTCAGCACCTTATCACTCCCGCCCTGTGTCTTCACCTTTTATCACAGTTCCTTTCTGTGTTTGTCTGGAAAAACTTCTTACATTCACGTTGTTTTACCATAAACTTGACAGAACATTGTGGCAAAGTGAACAAGAAGTTGTTGCATCTGAAGCATCATTGAAGTTCATCCATCAGGCTTTGCGAGAACTTGAGAGCCAGAAAAAAGAGAAACAAATGGCACTAGAGATTCTCGAAGCCAAGCACAGGAAAATCAAGGATTTTGAAAAATTAGTTGTAAGTTTCATACATGAAACCTATTCATAATTATCAGAGTCAAATGTAATTTCCTTTCGATAGCATGCTAACTGTACCTCAAAAATAGTCAGTTTAGCACTTTATCTCTTGTTTTGGACATGTGTTGGATCCACTGCAACTTGAAGTCATCCAGACATTACATCAGATCTTTTTGCAATTCAAAACCTTTTGCTTATTATCCAGTCCCAATGACCAGTACCTCCTAAACGAAGTTCAGCATTTGATTCTCGGTATCTGTCATTTATCAGACGCCAACATATCAGTTGTTTATTACGTGTCACGTTTATTTAGTGATTCTAATTTTATTAGAGATACGAATTGACTGTTCTTCCTTTCAGCAAACAAACCAGATGTTAATCCAGGCACTGGTAAAGCAAAACTCACTTATCAAAAATGATTTGTCGAAACAAACTGAAGAGGTATGCAATATATTGAGCAACAATGTAGAGTAATAGGTTCACTATCACTACCGTAGCAATTGCCCCCCCTCCCCCAAAAAAATTTTGGACACTAATCAAGGAAAGACGGGTTTTTTGGTCAGCTCATTAGTGTCCTCTTAAGAGTTCAGAGGATTTGCCCCCCCCCCTTCCCCCACTCAAAAAAAACTAGGAACGGCCTTGACTATATCCCTTTTATTATTCTCCATGCATGGAATATTTTGGATTGTATTTTATATTCGTATTTATCAAAGCAACTGATATCCATTTTCGTGCTCTCTCATTGGCTCTTGTAGTTCGAGATATCCAAGACTGTAAGTTGAGTTTGAGACAACTTAATATGTCAAGATTTACGCTTGCTAAAAATAGAAAGTGGTTTATTCGCGAGATGCTGTGTATCAAAAAGCTAAAACCGTCCCTAACCAAACAGACTCTTAAGCTGAAGTGTTTATTTAATTAGTTAAGTTCTTTGTACTTCTTTTTGTTATTTACCGTCAGTATTTTGTCTTACAGATCTCTAGTTTATTATTGTTCTTTGACCGCTTCAATACTCTCTATCTTCGTTTAATCATATTTGCATAATTGCACTTATATTTTGATTAGAGTTTCTTCTTTTCACGATACCTGACGATGTCGTTGGTTTTTATAATAAATTGTTTACCAAAAGAGTTATTGATGAAGTGGTTTGTATTGTATTTTTTCTTTGAAAATAATGTGTATTTTCTTCTCATTGTTTTGTTAAGTACTAAAACAACTTTTCTCTACTAGTATGCTATTACAAATAGACCTCTTAGTCTCGTAGAGCAGCCAGTTGAGAAACAACTCACCTCTTCATAAGAACTTTTGAAAGTATAGAGTGTTAAGCATCCCATTTATGTTAACATTTTCCGTCGGTTAAAACGAGTCGCAAGTTTAAAAATTCCTTTAAAGTCTCCAGCAATATATTATATTCAATATTATAATGTACATCTTAAGCAAATTTCAATGTTAAGAAATTAGGATTCAACAATATCTTGTTATAAACATCTTATTCAAAAAAACGTATTAACATATTGCTCTAAATCTTCTTGTTCAGCTTCATCGTCCACTACTAGTTGATAACTATAATTTTGCATGTGCGCTGTGACATATGAAATGAAAAAATGGGGAATCCTTTTATAAATTTCATATGTAAAAATATTTGCTCGATCATTTTACATGTAATAGTAGTAGAAAACTGGTAATATTTGTGTTCATTTATTGTTTTTCTTGGAATATCAGGCGTTGTGGTATATTCAGGAAAAAGTGTGCAGTCATGAAGGTGATGTGAAGGCGCTTACAGACCAGTTGTTTGATTCTGTGTCACATCAGGTGCAAGAGTTTGCAGCTGTACCCCTTGATCGTCTGCAGTCAACATCTTCTGGAATCAGGTTAGTGCTTTAGATTGAAAGTTCTTTAGTTTGGGCGCTGTTCGTGCAGTTGAAGGATCTCTGCTTTCCAGCCATAGGGTTACCAATTCGAAGAGGTTTTGAAGGGATTCGAATATTGTTTTGTGTAAACTTCTTATTTTCCGAAGCCAACTCAGTTTCCAATCATTCCAGTGTCTGCTGTGAGCTAACCTGGGATGGATTGGCGTTCCGTGCTGGGGGGGTCAAAGACTCTCATCCGTTTAACACTACAGAAACCAGAGATAAGCGCCTACTCCTTGGGCCTCAGTAATGATATAATTATACAGAATAGAAAAAAAAATAACGTGTGGAATGCACTCTAATGTTATTTTTTTTCTTTCTCTCTCTCTTTTTATATTTCACTTTACATGGAGTATTTGTAGCAGTTACTGATTAGATTAGTTGTTTAAGTTATAATAAATTTATGTCGTATTCAACTTCAGTCATGTGTACTGCAAAGTTAGAAATGATGATGAGATTATGGTAAAATGATGATGGTATTGATGATATTGATCATTGTGATGATGATGATGATGATGATGACGATGGTGGTGAAGATGATGTTCAATTAGTTCATGATGATGATAATGGTATGGTGATGATGGTATGATGATGGTTACAATAGTGAAATGAAGGTGACGAAGTTGATGATTGTAATGATGACAATGGTGATAACGATGACGCGGTGATGGTGATATTGATGATAATGATGCTGCTGCTGCTGCTGCTGATGATGGTGGTAGTTGTGATTCTATTAATGGTCATACGCCTTTAATTATGTATGTAAGGTTTGATTATAACACTTTATCAATGAATCAAAATACTCATTTGTGTGTATTTGTTGTCGATTGTCAGGGCTGGAAATTCAGTCAGTGATTTATCTGTTCACCGTCTGGAGAATCTTGAGAACACCGATGGAGGGTCGTCCGTCATAACGCTTCTAAACAAAATCAACTTCCTGTCTTACAAGGTGAAACTGACTAATAGACAATATACACTTTCTTTAAGTTTTATCGAGCTTTATGAGTAGACTTTGCTTCAAAAAAATATTTTTTAATGTTGATGGCTAGTGTAAGTTATGCCCTCCAAGAATTTTAACACAGGCAAACTATTGTGTATATGTTATCATTTTAACTGTGTCTTTACACATAATTGTAACTTTTCTTTTAAAATATATATTCAGTGTGAGTGATTTTGTTTAGTTATGTTTTTAATCAAGAAAAAAATTTTAATTTAGGCTCCCGAGGAACTTTTACCGAAGGCTATGGAAATAAAAGAACAAGGTACGGAACTAATGTTTTTTTACAATCAAAATCATCATCATCGCCACCATCAACGCTAACATCATCATAGTAATCATCACCACCACCATCATCGTCATCATCACCACCATCATTATCGTCATCATCACCACCATCATTATCGTCATCATCACCACCATCATTATCGTCATCATCACCACCATCATTATCGTCATCATCACCACCAATGTCATCATCATCATCGTCATCACCTTCATCTCCATCGTCGTTATCGTTATCGTAAAATCCTACCCATCAACACCACCATCGCTATCAACACCGTCATCATCGTCACCACTACCAACAACGCCGTAATCACTATCGACGCTATCATTATCATCATCGCCATTATCGTCGTTATCAGCGCAAAGATCATCATCGCCGTCGCTAGCATCATTGCTATCATTACCACCATCAACGTCTTCATCGTCATCACCGCTATTATCATCATTTTTATGATTATTATAATTGTCATTAGCATCGTTGTCCTAAGATTTGTCGGGACCGTAATCACCGAGGGCGGGAACGTAAAAATCGAAAGGCTCCGAAAAATCACCTTTCTAGTTTGCTCTTTACTTCTTTGTGCGAGTCATTTGAGGTTTTGTGTCTTTGCTTTACGCTTTTTAATAAAAAAACCTGTTTCTCCATGAAGCTATTAAACAGATACTAAGAACGTTTTTGCTGCTACGTCCACGTAGTCTCAACAACTCTAAAAAGTTCTTTTTTACGTTCTAATTTTAACGGCAACTCAATGCACGTGCTCCGCTCGTTGCATTCCAACGTGCAGCCATTGTATTTTCTATTGTTTTCCGCCGTCTTCGTCGGCGTCAGCATCCAAATAGCTTAAGGTCTCTAGTGTCCCTTATCATTGTACACACATGCCTTTCGGTACAGCTTAGTACTAAAATCAACTCCTGCTTCACCAACAGGTCACGCACTTGATCTAAGCACTTCTCTAATATACAGGGCGGCGTTACAACGCTGTTTGCGCTAAGTTCAGCCTCAATCACGTTAAGTGATGGAGACAATGATGACAGTAGGGGCTAAAAACTGCCTTAACTTGAAAAACAACAGTATTATCGAATATTCAAAAATCTTGTTAACGCGGCTTCTTGATTCGTGTTTTTGACTTGATCGTGACCGACAAAATGAAACAGGCGACAGTGGGAACGTGAACTGCAAAGTTAAGAGAAGCATTTAAATCGAAAACAATAAAAGAAACCCTGGTATTTTAGAACCTTAGATTCAGCTAACATGAAGTACCTGTGTATTTTTGAGTATGTGCTGACCACAAATATCGCGGACACGAAGAAACGCTGTAAGTGGATTGCTTTTTTTCTGTCGCCGCAGTTTCCATAATTTGCACTTGATTTCATTGTCGACCTCAGAACTTATTTACTGTACATATACTTTGACTTTTTGTTCAATTATTGAAACTTGAAGATCATTAAAATTATGAATGTCTATGTTTATAATCATTGTTGCAAACTGCTTCTTAGTAATGCTAAAGATACCAACTAATATATAGGGTAAAATTTGCGGAAATTTAGATCAACAAAAATCGTCGTTTTCGTACTATTTTTTATAAAACGGAGCTGTGCAAGTACTGCATGAGAACTGGCGCTCTCATTTTACTCTTTGAAAAGAAACTGAAATATTTCAGCGCGCATTTTACGTGTGAAAACCATTCGAACATAAATAATTTTTCTTGTAACATGTTTTGCATATTAGAATGTTTTTCTTTTACAGCAATTTTAATCAACTCTGATACTTGTCAGATAAAATGCCATTGACGAAATGAATAAGCCGCTGTTTCCTCGTGAATTACAAACGTCTCGTGCTGTGATTGGCTCACAGTTACATTACCGTACACAGATCAGGATTTTTGTTAGGCTCACACAAAATCTGTTGTTACATTACCTTACATTCAGATCGAGATTTTTTCTCCCTGTATAATGTATTCTACACTCGATGATGCTGCCATCTCGCCAGGTTCGCGTCTTTGCTCATCCGGCTCGTTGGCAATAAAAAAGAGAGAAAACTTACTGAAGTGTAGGACGTTAGTCCTTCTTCGGAGTAAAACCGTTTTTCTCCGACGACGGACTAACGTCCAAAGTTTTATAAGTTTTTTTCTTTTTAATACGGTGTCTAATTTAAACGATTATGACTAAATCATAACAGTTTTGCTTGATCTACCTTTAATTTAAAGTTTACTTTTAATCTTTTTTTCTACCTAAACCAGTTGAGGACGCCGAGTCTTTGTTAAAGTTTAAAGAAGAAATCACCCAAGGAGCCAACCGCTATCAATCCGCCATTACCACTGCAAAACAGTTAAATGGTAATAATTTAGAATAATTATAATTACGAATCTCTGCCGTGCGATTGACTATAAACGAACGACGGTGTGTTTGTTCAAATGCCTTCTTCACAAAAACTAAAAATCTTGAATCCTGAAATCGCTTAGACTCTTTAAATGCTTATAATATAATGGGTTTTTTATTTTGTTGTACAAAGAAAATATCTTGAAAAAGACAGGAAAATTTTTTTCGATTTGAACAAAACTCTTATTTTATCGGCGCCATTTTGCCACATTAAGGAGCATTACTTCTTGCAGAGCTGGAAAAAAAATTCTGAGGAAGTGTTACAACGACAATCAATAATATAGTTGACATAAGTATAGATAATATTGAAAATAATTTAGTTCTTCTTATCAATGCTCTTTTTGAAGGTGAAAAATTAAGAAATAGAATGACTTTTTCCCTAATCTTCTTCACGGTCATAAAGAGGTTGATCAAAAAAAATTTAATAGGCCATTTCCGAGTTCCCTTGTGCCTCTGTTTCAAAGCGAGTCTAAGTGCGAAGCCATTCTTATGAAAATGACTTTGATTTGCATGAAAATGAAACTGAATACAGAACTCATTTTCATATGAAAGGTTTTGCACCTAGACTCGTTTTCAAACAGAGGCACAAGAGAACTCGGAAATGGTCTATTTCATTGATTTTAGAAGTCAGAAAAAATTAGCGTTTTGTTCAACTGAAAAAATGTTTGTGGATGTCCTTTTTCAAAGTTGTCCTTTTTGATAGAGAAATGAAAAACATAAACGTTGTCAGGTATGTGCCCCCCCCCCCCATCCCCTTAGCAAAATGTCTGCGTACGGGGCTGATTGTTGGCATTTTAAAAACTTACTAGACGTCCCAAGATTTTCACTTTCTCTCACAACTTACCAGCCCCATCGCACAAGAATTTGGCCTTTACTGCATTTTTAAAATTGATTTTTATGCGGATTGCTTTTCTTTTATTTTTACAGTTCTGTGCGACAAAGTGAGTGATCAAGACAACGAACAGATGAAATATGTCATGCCAACTATTAAAGGCGGCGTCGCTAATGCAACGGTAGCGTTATCTAAATGTGTCAGTCTAAAGGAGACAGCAAACTCGTGGTATGAAAATAGTAACTTTATTTTAATATCTCGTTTCTTAATGTTCTTTTGTTATAGTGCCTATATGAAGCGAATGATGATTTTACATTTCTAGAGAGATGCGCAGTTGATAAGATCTCTGCTTTCCAACCACGAGGTCCCGAGTTCGATCCCGGCACTTTGCCGAGATTTTTATCTTTATGTGACCTTCGTTTCCGCCTAAGCCAACTCAGCTTTCCAACCTCCCGGGGTAGGTAAATGAGTACCAGCGTCTGCTGGGAGCTAACCTGCGATTGATTAGTGTCCCATCCAGGGGGAGTCAAAGACTCTCATCCGCTTAACACTACAGAAACCGGAGATAAGCGCCGGCCCCATGGGCCACTAGGCTTGTATAAGGATTTAGCAAAGCTAGCTAGCCTCTCTACGATATAAGCATAGACATAACAAGCCTTATTATGTCGTAAAGAGAACAGCCGCCATATAAAGCACAAGCACAAGATTATCAAAATCTTCCGTTCTTCTTGTGTTTATGCTCATGGTTATGTCGGACACCACTGACACGGTAAGCATAAGAATAAATAAAATAATTCAGCCAATCATGGGGAACTTGGCTGTAGGTTTCCCTCGCGATCATAGAATACAAACCTAGCGTCCGCCATCTTGTTTTGTGTAATATAGAGAGAGCTTGGTAACTAAAATTAGCTTTGTGCCTGCGTTCAACGTTATGTTTGTGTTGGTGCTATCCTCAGCAAGATAAAATTCGTTTTGCTTGTGGTTGACCTTATATTGTGGAGAGGCCCAGGCTTAAATAGATACAGTTTTAAAGACTTTGGATAAAAGAAGCAAACAAACATACAAAAGCCATCTAATATTGATACTCAATCGATACTTAAGTTATAAAATTCTTAAATTTTCATTTTTTTTTTGCCATCTTTTTCCTTTTCATTTATTTGGATACAATTCTGTACAGTTTTTATCAATATAATGGCATTGCTCTCGCCTCGAATAGTGCATTTGCTTACTGCGGGTAGCAATGATCTGTATTTAGTTAATTTGATTCTGAAATTGACCAAATTTTTGTCGTTCCACCAGGTGGGAACAGCCTGCCCAGTTTACAGTGCCGTGGGTAAAGGTGGGCAACATGAACATGAAACAGTGGACAGATCGTTGGTCTTGTTTGGCTACTAAACTTAGACAGCTGCAAGTGCAACAGTGAAATTGTGTGTCTACCTGGACAGACTGATTGACAGTTAGGTACTAACAGTTTAGGGAAGAACCAATTTCATTTACGGGAGACAGATTGTTGGTCTTGCTAGGCCACTACACGTTGCTGGAAGTACACCAGTGAAAGTGTATCAGCTTGGACAGACAGTTAGGTACCAGTATCTTAGGCAAGAACCGATTATATTTACAGGAGCATGGCGCTGACGTTGTTTTGACGAAAAGCGGCAAGAAATAATCCATTTAATTGGCTTAATTCAAATGAAACAAATGTTATTTTTCACCCATACCAAAAGAAACTTAATTACGTACCCCAGATTAGTATTTTTGATTATGAAAAAAATAAAAAAATAAGATTGTTGTTCTTGAACATAAAAACTGCATTAAATATATCGATGAAAATCTTAGTTGGAAAAACCATATTGGAAAAACTACTCAAACGAACAAACTTTCATCGTAAGATTTTGTTTTGCTTATCGAGATGTTTCTCTTTAAAACAGTAATCTTTACGTCTCTAGGTGAACGCACTGTGATTGGTCCACTCGAAGACAAAAGTCATTTTGGCATTACATCATAAAATCTATTATTACTCAGTTACATCAGGATCATTCGAGATTATTTTGCCTGTATAGTTATTTCGCACGATTCTACAACGCTGCCGCCTCGCCAGCCTCGCGTTACGATACATTGGCTCGTAAGGAAGCTCTATTTTTTTAATGACTCACCACAAAAACTTTTTTACATTCTATATTTATTAGGTGCGCAAAAACACATATTTTAATCACTATTTAAAATAACTCTGTAAATTATTAATGAATATGATACAGTGAGAAACGGCTCGCATGCATTTTGTTTTTTGATCTGTGATGTTGTTTTCAGTGGTCGATGTTCTCGTACAGTATTCTTTTAAGTTTGTTTTTTACTTGTTTGCTTTTCCAGTTTATGAGTGTTTCATTTTTATCTTTCTTGCGATTATGTATGGATATCAAAAGAAACTACGCTCCATTTAAGCGACGAAACATACAAAATATTACTAAGTCAAGTTGTAGGCACAAATGCGGTTGCGTTGTTCCAGAGCCCATTGCTTGATCAATTACCAATAATGAGACTTCCGATTATATTTTTCATCTTTCACCAAACATCCTATAACGATGAACACTTCCCTTCTCCTCGACCAACTCGCTTTTCTCCCACAAATTTTTATATTCCAGGTAGGAGCTGTCCGGCACTCTTCTTTTTTTACATTATAAATAAAAATAAGATCTCTCTATAAAATAAACACTATTGTCCTGTGACAGCGCTTCTTAATCGTCTTTGGAAGTCATTGTAGAGTAGATTCCCTCCCTCAGGAACACGATATATAAACATGTCAACAGTCATGAGGCACAATGCTTTGCCATTCATTTGGAATCTATCCGGTCTCACTTCACTTATTCTGTACATGTCTGACGTCAGCCTTAGCCATTGTTCAACATCCTCACGTGACCAATCCCTGGGATCTGCTGACAATTCACACAACAATTGAAATTAATATCAAGTTGGTTTCTATTTTTTAAATTCGTTCTACTTTGGTGTATGAAAGTTTGTGAAACTATTAACTAAACCATTAACGGTTTTTATTACGCAAACACCTCAGAAATACAATCAACAACGGTAATAATTAAATCATGGAAGATTTTGAAGACAATTTTGCACACTCAAGTTCATTTTAGGTTTAAAACGGCGTGAAACGCGTATTTTGACTTCAGACAAGTCCATTTTTTAACTTCACTGTGCAGAAAAAACAGCTGTAGAATATTGCTACCATTGACTTCTTTTTGATAATATAAAGACTCTGCAACATATGTATGTTTTTTTTTCTAAACACAATATTTTACAATATAAAGTGAAACTGTCATTAATTCGGTCAGTCTAAAATTATAGTTTTACAAATATGACTACGTCTTACAGATTATGCATTTGTAATGCTTTACAAAAAATGTTTTGTTATGGCTCGTTAACAGTTATTTTTAAAAAGCTTAAACCAAAAGTGTACCAACAAAAGAAATAAGAAGATGATCTAAAGAAGCTTTAAGTACCTTTTTAATGCCAACGTACAGAAGTACTTAAACATTTCAGCGTTAATTTTAAAAACCGTTTGTGTTACCCAGTTGACAACGAACTGCAGTAATCATTTTAGGACTTTTTGCCAGCTCAGGCTATAGTTCTGGTCAGATAGATTTTTAGTAAACGGATGCCAGAGTTTTATCGGAAGCAGATACATTCAAATTTTTCATATTTCCCTCACCCTAAGTTGCTAAGTGGCCACAGTTCCTGGATGCGTGCATGCACTTCCATTTTCCCGCTTTTTTAGTCTGTTTCAGGTCGCTTGATTTCCAAATTCATATGGTATCACCATTGATGACGGAGAAGATCATATGGCAGAGTTTTTTAGAAAGAAAGCAAAACCACAGCAAAAAATATTTTGCAGTAAAAAATTGAATTTTTGATTGTCAGCACTGTTTTAAGCTTGTTTATATTTCCATCAATTTAGTAAAAAGAGTAAATTTGTAAGATATTGTTCCTCCTCAGTAAGACTTAAAAAATAATAGCAAAAATTTCAAAGCATTTTAGCAATTTCATTAATTTTATGATAAAAAAATATTGAAATTTTGAACGATTGTGATGTGGTATGAAGTCAAAAGAATACTTTAACTCTTTGCCGACGGCGAGAAAGTCAAAACTGAAGAATTTTCGTTTTGTTAAAAAGCCAACTTTGAAAGCAA
>JAOBRB020313904.1:0-7500 GCA_027575285.2 Zoanthus pulchellus | reverse complement strand
CACACTGACTCGCCAAGGCAAACTACCCCAAAATACTTCACTGGTTGTGGCAAAAAAAAAAAAATTTCCGGGACCAAAAATTCCCAGCCAAGCAGTATGTAAAACATAGCTTGGTTGTTGATTGAATGTGTTTATACTGCTACTATTTAGCTTGATTTAAACGCGCATATATTTTTAAGAACGACGAATGAGCAGAAAGAAATTACCAACAGTTGCAGGGTTTTCTACAACTGATGTGAGCCAAATGTTGTGTAGCATTACCGGTGATTCAGTATCATAAAATCTTCAATGCGATTTATAAAATATTCTCGAATTTCTCATACACTCAGTGACAATTATTTGTATTAATAAAATTTAACACAATACTGTCAACTGTTGTGTATGTATTTATTTACATAATATTTCAGAAAATATAAACTTTAATCATAGTCATAGATGATTGTTTTCACTCCCATTCTGAAAAATAAATCTGTACATGAGCTCTATTTTATATATTCTTAATTTTAGGGAATATTTATCCTCAATAACTTTAGAAACCAAATTCTATGAAAATATTAAATGTATGCTTTTGAAAATTAAATAAGGGTATTAGATATATTTACTCTATAATACTGGTTTATATATGTACACATTTAAAGTTTTTCACATTGTTTCACTGTGGCTAGCATAATGTAAACAAGTATGAAGAAGATTTCATTTTGTTTGTTTTTTGTAACTTAGGTGTTTGTGTGAAAACTGTCAGGTAATGGGAAGAGTGGAGGCATGTACTTGCTGCCAAAAAAATTGAGGCTGGAAAAAATAAACTTACTGAGGCAGTCACTAGTGGTGCGTGTCAAGAACAACTTCTGTGTATTATTAACATCCAGGGTTTCAGCCAGTCTGCATTAATAGATGGGTATTGCAAACTGCCTGGTACCAATATAAACAACAATATAAAGATCCCTATAATGGGCCAGAACATAAACTTTTTAGACATATTGCCTACAGGCAATTTGCTCGATGGTGCTGGGGGATTTTGGGGAAGGAAATAAGGGTTGTTCTTCCTTCTTGTGCTGTGATGTGTATTCGCAGCTTTTATCCTCCACCTGGTGCAGAAGAGGATTTTGCCTTTGAAGGTTTTCGTTATGCTGATGAGTGACCCCTTAATGAACTATCAACATGTTCATCTGAAGTGTTTTTTTGGTTCCTATTGAGTGGGGTTAAAGCCTGCCAAACAAAGATTATTTTTACTTAATACATATGTTCTGTAATTGATTTGCCTTTTTAATTTAGTTAATATGCTTTTTCTAAACAATTTGGTTGATGTTATTTTAAACAATATTGTTTGATTGATTTAAAAAAAGGGCCCACTCACCAGTATAGGCATGACTGGAAAAACACCAAGGGGCAGACCATTTGAGTTTTGAGGGAGGGGTAGACGATTTAGTCAAGAAAGGGATACTTTTTTACATAGGAGAGTAAGCAAAATATATTATTTTCAGTAAAATTGTAGCCCCTCATTTGTTGGAATTACATTTTAAACCTTTAAATACCATATCCGTATTTGGCTTAAGAGTAAAGCATCAATTGTCATTTCTAGTTTTAAAAGGAACAGATATCTATCTATTAAATCTTGAGCGATATTGCAGAATTAAATCTGTCTTAAGCGGTGCTGGCTCTGATGCAATGTTTCTGGGTAGGTGAACAGGTGCAGACAGGGCAGCTGCATTCCCCTCTTTACATTGCTTAAGCTGGAAACCTCAGATTTCCAGTGTTGTAAAAAAATCAAGAGAAGTATTGGAATACTGTCGAAGTTACGATTTTATGTTAATATGAATTTTCTCATCAATATCTATTATTCCTTAATTTATCCTTTTCTGACCTATGGAATTATTGTTTGGGGTAACATATACCCTACCACACTTCAACCCCTATATATATCACAGAAAAAAGTATTGCGAATTATTACTTTCTCTAGATATGATGAACACTCAACTCCATTGTTTAAGTTGCTCAATAGTATCAAATTATGTAATCTTGTTCAACTACATATTTCAATCTTTATGTTCAAATTTCACAATAATTTACTGCCCTCTTACTTTGATGCCTTTTTTTTACTGAAATAGGAAGTGTTCATAAATATAATACTAGAGCTGCAGCAAATCAATCATACTACTTGCCTTGAGCAAGAACTAATTATGGACTGTTCAACATTCGATTTCATGGTCCAAAAGTGTGGAACTCTTTAGCAAAATATATAAAATCATTGGACTCTAAAGGGTTTTAAAGATAATGTAAAAAAAAATAACTTTTAAGCAAATACTAACCTGGCTTTCTATGCGTCTATGATAAATATATAAATAAATATATATATTGTATATTTTCATTTCCTTAATATGATTTATCTGATGCTTTTTTGTTCGCAACTCATTTTTGTTCTTTGATGTGCCTGGTTTATTGTGTGTGTATTTCCGACCCAGTATTGCAAATTAATTTAATGTGATTTGGCTTCCTTGTCCTTTAACTTTATAGTTATTTTTGGTGGCCAAACCCTTTGGTATTTTTCTATCCATTTTTGGTATTATTGGTATGTCATTCAAAGAGTAAAGAAAGTTGTTGTTGTTGACAGCCTCATGTAGCAAAACAGAATATTTATAAGATTTATTTTCATTTATAGGCTTTTACACCCATCGCTTGTTTGCTTTTGGAAATCACATCTTGTAGCGTGCCTCGCCTGCCTGTTTTCTTGACTTTATTTGGGCTTGATTCCGAGCAATGTTAGCATTATTGTCTAGTACAGCAAGTGGCGTCCTTGCAATCATGCCCTGATATGAAAAATGCTTACGTTTAGAACAATATTTGAGCATTATTGAATGAAATACCTCAAGTTTGCCCGTGTGACAGAAATTAGTTAGCTTAGCTAAATCCTTGAGGAGTTTTGTGTTTAATACTATATCCTCTAAAGCTAATTGAGCTTGGGACCCAGGCTTAAGCCAACAAATTTTCTTGGCTTCTGAACATGAAATGGGCCCATGGCAGCACTGATGGAAGTGACAGTTCCCTGACCACTTATGGACATTGGAAAATTGTTCCAGTACCGACTTCCATTTTTCTCGCAAAAGATCCACACTACCATTCCATGTTGCAGCATTGCACCACAAGTGATTGGAAATGGATTGTATCCATAGAGACTGATCCTCAAAACATTTTTGTATGGCTTTGTTGGTAAGTTTTTTAACCACCCACTTCGACAGATGCCATACATCGTACTGGTGATTGATGTGTGGGTGATTCTTTGCCATACTGCTACTGATGGATACATGGCGGTCAGTTGCAATCATGTTGATAGTGATCTCTTTGCTTTAAAAAAATTCTATACATCCTGTAAAGCCCTCCTTCTCTATAGAATTGGAAGAAGTTACCTCTGACACTTGAATGGCATTGAAAGCTACAACATTGCCAGTGTCATCACCCATTAAAGTATATGTGCCATATTTGGCAGAACGTCCTGGACTGTCACAACGACCGTCACCATCAAGATTCACAACATTTTTTTCTGTCAGCATTTGAGTTTGATATCTACTTTCAGCCTCCCATGCTTCATTTACAACATGAAATAAGTACTTTCGCTGTGTGCCATAAAACACACTTTCACTGAAAAATTGAAGGTTAAAACTTGAGGCGAGGCGTTTGATAGCAGCAAAGGTGTTTCCTGTGGAAAGAATAGGTGCAGCTAACAAGAGATTGCCAAAGGTTTTTTTCTTACAACTGGCTGTGAATCTCAGTGAGTTATATGACCACTACGACAGGTTAACTTTACTGTTAGCATGCTACCAGTTGTTTTACTTTCATGTTTGACTACTTCATATCCACATTCGGGGCACCTTTTCAGCAGCTTAGAGAGGCAAGAATCAAAAACAATTAATTTCTTTTCTTTGTCTGGAGTGCTGGTGCCCACATCGAATTCATCTTCAGATGGTATATTGTTATCATTGGGCATATTTTCATAAACAGGTAATTGCCAGTCAGGGTCTAGGGCCTCATCATCCTTGTCATCACTCTCATCATTTTCATAACTTTTAGTACCTGCAACTTCTTCCTCGTGGAGCAGAGTTTGAAATGTAGCATTGAAGTTGGCATCTTAAAAGGTAGGATACATTATGTGACTTGGAGCTCGCATTGCATTCGGATGATTATTGTTGATTTTCCATTCTTCTGCCATTCGATTTGCTGGGAGGGGAAATTTCGTTTTTAGAAATTATTGGTACATTAGTACATTCACATGGTTTATATTCAGTTTGTGTTTCCACACTCTTGAGGGTTATGGGATTGAAACAGTACTGGGTTTCAACATCATGCATCAAAGGACCAGAGGGAAAGTTAGTTTCAACTACTTGTATGGTGGGTTCCTCGATTAATTCTTCATGTAGAGTGTTTTCGTTATTTTGTGTTGCTAGAAATAGCTCTGCAACAGCCTATTAAAGTAATCAAAATGTGGAGCTTTTAAAAAAACCTGACACATTGATCAGACTAATTTTTCAAAAAATATTGTTTTCCGTCGGCTTTTGCAGCAAAACTGACTTGTTTATATTAATTTTATACGCTGCAGAACAGCAAGAACAAAGAGCGCTCGCCAAACTATTATAAATTTAACACAAAAATATTTCATTTTAGTAATTTTGTTTGCACAGTACTAAGTAGTAGTTTAGTTAAGCAAAGAACATACAGTATTCTCATACTTTACTGAACTTTAAAGATGCCCAAATACACTCGTTAACACTAACACAAAACAGAAAGTATATTAAGGCATAATAAAGTTTGCGTTCACAATAAACAAGAAGAAATAAGTTACTAAACCTCTTGATGCATTTTCGGTTGCTCCGATTTTCACTTGAGAGACGAGGTGTTTTGGTTTCTGTGGAATACCGGTATTCAAATTCGGACGTTACAGCATTTTCTTTTAACCGACGTTTACACTTCTCACCCGCGATTTGTGATCGAAGATCCTGCTCAAAACAGCTTGGCAGAAAATAATTGCTGCAAACGTAGCTATATTCCATTGGCGGCATATTAGTAAGTCGAATTCTATGCAGCCACGCTTTCCTTCGTACTTTTTGCTATGGAATCTTATGATAGCTTACGTCTTTCGTCTTTGCTGAATAATTGGTACATCCAGGGACACAGCAGTTCACAGCAGTTCACCATTTTCGTCAATAAAATTCAAGGGCTAGTCTTAATTACAGTACTACGAAACACGTGAAGAAAAAAAGAACAAATCTTTGTTTTGAAGATGGCGCGAAAGAGGCCTTTGACGTTCATTCGTCACATGATGCTGCTGACCTACTGTTTGTGGCTCAGATCCTTCCAAGATGGCGGAAATCTAAACGTGTTTTTTACTCGTCTTTCAGAACGAATGCTTGGGTTTAAGTTAACGGTAAGTAAAAACTGCTATGAAAAATTGAGTTAGAATTTTCTCTTAAGTTGGAAGATTTCGAAGCCCGATTGACATGGTATATTTTCTATTTTCCCAACGTATTTTGCAATTTCAAGATAGTGTAATAAATAAATATTGTAAATATAACCGTACTTTGAGACCTTTGTTGGCTCTTTCCCGGCACCAGATTGAACTCTTTTTGTGCCAATCAGGGTACACTCATTACACAGTTTGGAATCTTGTATCCAACATGCTCCTCACAGGAGCCATATCTTCTGCTAAAATAAAGGAAACATAAACTCCCTTAACTTCTTTACAGTACTCAAAAAAACTGCTTTGCTGTTAACATTTGATTCGAAAGAGTTCGTTGAAGACACGCTCTTGCTACTAAATGCTTCAGTGTTCCCCCTTGCATATCACATGGAATTTGCCATGGCTTGTACCAAAGAATAACCAGACATTTTCATATTGAAATCCTTCTCATTAAGGCACAGGTTGATGGAATTCTTGCAGTTTTTATATTGCCCAGCACAGCCATCATTAAAGTAATATATCATAATTGGTTTTATAAAGATCTCTTCCTTAATGATATTCACAGTTTACTTCATAATTTCATAGACAAAACAAGTGTCATGATTCAAATCTTTTGATATAAAGCAAATAAATTTCTATGTCAGGACATTATTATTCTGATAGTATAAAACAATCGGTGTAAGGTACAAGATTGTTTGTTCCATTGAATTCCTTAGATTTTATTTTGAATAAGAAACTGATAGTTTTCAGTGAAATATCCCAAAACAATCACCTCATTTTCTCTCAGTTCTTCCTTACACTTCTTCAGATACTTTGCTTGAGCTTTAGCAATATATGAATGTGTTGTCAAAGTACTAAGTTTCTCTACAAGGTGCGAAATATACTCATCAATTGGCAGGATCTGTTGTACTAGCTCTGAGCGGTCAACAGATGTCCATTGTGGAATTATATGTTGAGTGGTTCATATTCATCACCTTCTTCATTGTCTTGTTGGAGTTGATCGTACAAATAGTTTGGCAGTGCTTCGGTGTCTTCTGGGCAGTTTGGGCAACGGTGAATCATACACTCTTTCGAATCCCTGCTACACACCATCATGTCCATTAGTTCGTGGTTATTTTTTGTCGAGGCTGACTGCACTAAGCATGAGAACAACATTTTGGTGGATGGTGCACACAGAAACACAATGGTTCCAGAGCATCCAACCAATAACACCATTTTGATCTCAGACTGCAAAACTTCAATTTTCAAATGTGCATATTTGTGACCCTCCATGGGAAAACAGGGAATAAGGTGAACGCACGCGCACGACACGATTACACGTTAAAACAGAAGATGCGTCTCTCAACACGTTAGCAGCGTGTAAGTGATTTACCTCATTATTTTTTTTTCGCGCGCTAAAAACAATGCTTTGTGTTTAGACATTCTTTCGCAATTTTGAACTTGTTAACACGCTTATCAATTTAAGTTGGATCATCTAAAGCCTATCGGAGATGAGTGTCAATCAGTTTTATGAGTGATGCAAATCACTGCTGTAGAGCAACATATATTTGTGCTTGAACAATATTAAGTAAACTTTGATTTGAGTTAAGAGGCTTCAATAACGATAGTCCACTAACTTAACAAAATATGATGTCAACTCTTAACACGTTACCATGTCTGTGTTCAATCGAATTATTGACTCAACAAGAACTATTGCTATGATACCAAATATAATATGTTTGAATATATAAAATATTCAACTGACGTTATTGAAATCTAAATTCAAATGCCATAGGATTATCCAAGAGGCTGTCCATCATACTTTTGAATGAGTTAAAAGTTGCATATCCACTACTTGGTAATTCCAATACTGCCCCAAACGTACGAAATTTTGGAAGTGGATCTAATGAGTTTGTTTTGAAGAATATTATTGCTATTTTCTTTACAACTAGAAACACAATGTGTTTTTACCGTGGCAGGTATAGGTTGTACACGTACCTTTGCGCAAAGCACAGGTAGCCCACAGGGTGTTATATAACGGAAAGCTGACTATGTTACGTTTCACGAAAGATATT
>JAOBRB020313793.1:0-10968 GCA_027575285.2 Zoanthus pulchellus | reverse complement strand
CCAGGGTATCATGTGACTTTGATATTCATTCTCTGTTATGTCAGTTATTCGTAACAGTTGCGGTATGCCAGTTCCAATTATCAATACAGGTGTTACTATCTGTGGTACTACAGGTAACAAGTTGCGATAACCATTGTCTTTTACGAATAAGTTGCTAAGTGACGATTACTGAGATTTGTTGAAGTGATTGACATTAGATCACAAGTAACTTAATTATCGTAACTTGTTACCTGTAGTACCACAGATAGTAACACCTGATGTATTAATCATATATACACCAACTTACTGGCTAAATCACAAGCAAATTATCATTTCTGGAAAACTATTTTTCGGAGCACAAAGCTGTCTGTGCTTTATTTAAATACTATTCATACAAATTAATGTGCCCTATTAACTTTTAATTATAAAGTTTTGAATAAATTTTAATTAAAATTTAAACGCATGTGCATATGCTTTCAGCTACAGGTAAAACAGGTTTAAAAATATATTAGCAATAAAACCCAAAAATCAAAGGCTCTATGAGCTATTCATTCACGGATTTTGGTTCAGAAAACTCTTGGAAATTCCGGACAAGAATTTTCTGACTTGTTTAATGGTGAGGAACATAAGACCTCCGATCTCCTGTGCATAAGCTTTTAAAAAGCATTAATTTTGTATACTTACGGAATATGTAGCGGGTTTAACTAAGGGCATAAATCAGATTATCCGTGCTCTAAGTTAACGCATCGGTGTGTTATTGAGTTGTTCTGATATTTTATAATTAGTTGATGAACAATTGTTATTTTTGTAACGAGTGACTTGTAAGGTCTATTGAGGTCAATTGCAGCAGAACTTTGCAAAAACCCACCAAGCCTAAACTCTCCATAAATGTGCTCCGGCATGGAAAGAGTCTCTGTAAAAAATATAAGTGACGATAGTTTAGAATAGTGCAGATTTCATAGGTGAAAGTCTTGCAAGTTTTTTTCACAATTCGAGGCGAATCGGAGCGCCGAGCGAGAAAAATCACAAAAATCCTTCCATGATTTAAATGAAATTCCACGCACATAACACTCTCAGTCACATCTAAAATTCTACCGAAATCTTTTTTAAGAAATTACCGTTTTTGTAGTCGAAATCGAGCCATTCCTTGTTTTGAATGCGCCAGCAAAATCTCAGGCTCACTCAACACCATGACACTGTCGTGTAAGACTTCCCAGAAGTCCTTTCGACACGAAAACTGCGTTTTGCGTCTGAAAGCCGACGAAAAACAGCTGAAAACTAACCTCGAGCATTCCTTGCAGGAAGTTCAAGAAATTACGAGTATTTTTTTGTCCTATCCCCGGTCAAAAAGACTGGGTCCAGGTAAATACAGTAAATGGCACACAACATTATATTTGTTGCTGGTTCAATATTTATCTGGCAGCTGAGGGCATTAATGCCGACTCTCTTGGAGACAATGTATGTTCCTAAATTGCCTTTGAGCATGAGGACTTCGCAACTTGTCGACCAAATCGTTATTCATGGTGATACAATGTTTCCAACACCGCTAGCAGAGAGTATCATTCGCGACACAGACACCTTGTAATGATCTGCCAATACAATTGAATGCAGCTGTCAAAACAAATAATTTGCCAGGTCAGTACGACTGCGCTGAAAATATAATTGTGCCAACCATTGCAACTAGAGTAAAAAAATGAAAAAAATGAATCCGTCACTAAATGCGACTGTGGTTGGTTAAAAAAGCCATGTGCACGCTGGTGAGAAGTATATAGAATCTGATCGAGGTTCCGTATTCAGCATTGATGAATACTTTTGAAAAAATTAATTACAACGATGCTATAGTAATTTTAGAAAATTATGAAACAGCGCAAAATATAAAGGTGATAGCTGGATTCACATGCTAGAAACTCAGGTGGCATGCATGATCCCTTACAGAGATTTAGAGAATTTTGTAAAAACACTCTCCAAAACAACTAATTTAGCTGCACTCTCAACAGCAATCTACTCACGATTCGTGATTGCTAGTATTATATTATTTCAGACTTGTTTCACTTCACCAGGCCCTGCGTATATGTTGTTAAAAACTTAAAATGCCGAGTTTAATGGAGATGAATGTATTTCGAAGCTGTCCTTGTGCTAAAAATTCGACGATTCTGCGGCTTATTCTTCTCCAGAGGGATTAAATTCGACCAAGACATCTCGTTTCAGATGTGCACCCAGCCAGTCACATTAAATTTGTCATCTGAATCAGATAGTTCTTTTTGTGGACTATGTATAATCAACAAATATATCTTGAATCAAATTTGTCTGAATTATATTCGACGTGATCTAGGCGCACATGAACTATGGCTATTAACTATGGTTTAGTATCATAATTTTAAATGTAATGAAGGCCATGTTGGTGCACCCGTATCAAAAGAACTTCGATTTATATCTTTTGTTTGAGATACCGACGTGGCCACTGTTTTTATACTGAACTTTATGAAAATTACGAATATATGCAGATGTTGAACAAATCAATAAAATGACCAGGAAATCACTCAGAGAGGGCAGACCTCCGCCAAGCATATTGTGATCGCAATGTTAACGAAACAGTAAAAGTGATATCCACAGTCCATAATTTTCCTCCGGATTACCCTCAAAATTTATTCAGTTCTTTAATGTCCCATTTCTGAAAACATCTGCAAATTGTACTAAAATCTGTCGATAACTTTTTGAGTTATGTTACTTACTAACTACTAACTAGCTTACAAAGAACGAAGTGGCTATACGAGCAGTAGCCGCCCAAGGTCTTCAATAGACTAAATGAGCGGCAGGTGTCAAATTTCTCCTAATTCATGCAACAACTAAATCTTACTAAGACTATTCTTAGTTCTTAGTTCTTAGTTTTTTACACTTCTAAATATAGCTGGTGGCTAATACTAGAAGGATCTTACAAATTAAAATAAAAAATTTACATATATATATATATTAACAAACAAATCGACAAACACTCAATTAATGCAGACTAAAAGTTCAGTATTTGAAATTAAAACAGTTTCACAGCCGTTTAAGGTGAGGTGGAACCTTCAAGCACAGTATGGCGTGTGAAGCAGCAGCTCTGAAGGCAGGCAGTGAGGTGGCATACACTGCTTCGGGCGGCAGGTTGTTCCAAATTCTGACTGCTCTCGGAAAATATGAATACGAATAGCTTAATACGTTGGTCTGTAACTGCCTGTAGTGTAACTTATGATGTCTGGTGTCTCTGTTTGAAAGGGTGAATTCTGGTGGTATATTTATGTTCAATAGGCAATTGTGAAGTTTGTAGAATAGTAATGCTTGTGCCATCAGGCGCTTTTGTTCAAGGGGAACCCATCCTAATGCATGAACTAGCCCAGTAGAACTGGTGGAACGCCGATAGTCACCTGTGACAAATTAAAGCGAGCTGCATTTCTTTGAACTTGCTCAAGCTTATAAATGGCATTGTCGTAGTAAGGGCTCCATGTAGCTGAGACATACTCAAGTTGCGGTCTAAAAAGGGTTTCGTAAGCTCTCGATTTAACTTTAGTATCACAGGGCTTGAGAACACGGCGAACAATACCCAGAGTTCTATTTGCTTTGTTAGCAACATTGTAAGAATGTTCAGACCACTGCTTTCTTTACAATCCTAGAATAGATACAGATTGTTTAAAAAACTGTCTGTTTATGTGAATCACTTTTTAATTCTGTTAGGATCATTAATTTCCATGCTGCTTTGGAAAATTACCACTCATTTAGTTTTTTGATGAGCGGGAGCTCGTCTCGTACGAAGTAAGACAAGGAAAACCGTCCACATAAACAGTTTTTAAAACAATCTGCATCTATTCTAGGATTGTAAAGAAAGCAAGAATAGTCTTAGTAAGATTTAGTTGTTGCATGAATTAGGAGAATTTTGACACCTACCGCTCTAAAGACCTTTGAGCGGCTACCACACATATAGCCACTTCGTACAAAGAAACGAACCTCCTTAGCGAAGATAATAACAAATAAGCATTTAATTTTACTAAAATTAACCGAACTTGTTCTATTTTCTTTAGTGGTAAAAGCTCGAATAAAATCGTTTAAAGGAAAAAAGCAGAAACTGTTTGTTCAAATCATTAAATCCTACAAGGCAGCCGATTTCCCATCAAGCCAAAAGCAGATGTATTTTGCTATTAACAGGTAAGAAATCGGTTATAATAATATTTTGAAGTCAAATACACTTTAGTAAAAATACAAACGCTAAAAACTGACGTTTCGATGTCACTGACGTCATTATTAAAGTGAAGTAATAAGATTCAGTGTTAGAATTACCGTAAATATTTACATATGAGCCGAGCTGTTTTTTCAGAAATTTTGACTTCAATCTGCCAAATTAAGTCCAAACAATGGGGTTGGGTTTATAGCCGAGAGTTTGATCTAATTTTTTTTTTCAGATGTTAATTTTCGAAAGCTCTCGGCCATCATCATATCTCTTAAGTTAAGGGTCTCGGCTTATAGCCAAGGTCGGCTTATATAACTAAATAACCAAGCGCGGATTTAGGGGTGGGCCGGACGTGCCGCGGCCCCCCCTTTCGGTGGGATAGCCAATGTTAATTTTTTAAATGTTTTTAAATTCTGTGAAAGTCTGATGTAACTGCGGAGGTACAACATGTTTAAAATGTTTAATAAGGTGAACTTACAAAAGTGGATATTTTTGGTTGTTCATCCTGTTTTTGTTAAAAGGTTGGGTGGTAGACCAGGTATAAGTTTTCCGCCCCCCCCCCCCCTCCTTTCCAAACTTGGACCGCCCCTGATGACTACGGTATATTAAGTTCGCAAAAGAAAGCTATAATGATAAACACAGTAAATAAAGAGCAGTCTTCCCAAGGGATACCATTTTAAAACAAAAACTTTTGCACGAACAGAGTGAGGGCGCGATAGAGTTTCTTCGCCTTTGTCAAAATTTCTACGTAAAACCTATATTTGAAATGTTGGTTATTCAAGCACAAAGGAAAAGTTTAAACACACAATCTGACTCTGTTCGTGCAAAAGTTTTTGTTTAATGGTATCCCTTGGGAAGACTGCTCTCCATTTACTTTGTTTGTCACGCATTATAGTTTTCTTTTGCGAACTTAATATAATTCAAACACTGAACCTTATTACTTCACTTTGATAATGATGTCAGTGACATCGAAATGTCAGTTTTTAGCGATTGTATCTTTACGTAAAGATATTACCAAAGTCGCCTTGATTAAAGTCAAATACACATCAAAATATTCCCAAAATGATAAAAAAAAACGACAGCATCAATTACACCACCACACCTTGTGCAGGCTAAACAGTCATTTAGATGAACCCAGCTGCAAGCATTACCTTTATGTAGACATTAAAACAATTATTAGTGCCTTGTTGGTTAAGACATTAAACAAAATATTTTGCCTACACTAAGAGGAGCCAATTAGCTCAGCCAGAGCTTTAATTATTAGTAAACGTCAGTAAGTTAATAAAGTCAGTAAGTATTCTTTCTTTAATTTTATGCGGTGTATAATTTACATATTTTTTACTAAATTGTTTCTTTAGAAACACTAACGCAGCCCAAACCAGTTTACCGCACATCTACTATTCTGTCAAAAGATCCGAATCCCGCTAAATATGATTTTAAAACAAGTTTTTAAAATACGTGTCATGAGTGCCAAGGTTCTCTAGACGTAAGATCTAGATGAGCTAGAGACTACTTCGTACTTAAACATTATTGATGTTGTATATCTCTTGTTTCAGATATGCATGTAATAGACACCATTCTTGGTAAATATTCATGTGATAGACACCACTCTCGCTAGATCAGGGGCGGATACAGGGAGGTGAATTGGGTGAATCCCCCCCCCGCCTTTTCTTCAATTTTCTGGTACATTCTTTGTACTTGCCACCCTTCTTCTCCTAGGGTCACTGGTAAATTCTTTGTATTTTTCACCCCCTTTCTAGAATTTCTGGATCCGCCACTGTAGATATGCATGTAATGTATAGACGCGACTCTCGGTAGATATGCATGCAATAGACGCCACTCTTGATAAATATGCATGTAAAAGACGCCACCCTCGGTATCTATGCATGTCATTATTTAGTCGTTAAATTGGCTCCATAAGGCATAGTGTCATATTTTGCGGACAAAATGAAATGAGACATTCAGTTTTGATCTGTTTCAGTTCAATAGCGGGACATCCTGTGTTTGATTGCATGGTGAAACATAAGACGGTTAATCTTCTGAGCGGTCGCAAGAGGCGAAATGGTACCTTTGAAGTTGGTCGAGTCATCAGTAACAGAAATATTTCTGCTGAGATGATAAAGGAACTGGAGGCATACAAGGAAAACTCTACCACATGCTCCCTTAGCGACTGAACTCTCTATCTCTAATTTTTTATTACAAAGCAAAATATAATAAATGACTATAGATTACTTAACGATTGGATAACTTTTAGTTTTTCATAGCCCAGGACTGATGAACTCTTTCAAAAAGCTTTGGAAATGTTATTCAAAGCTGTAATATGTCCCAAGTGTAATTTTACAAAAAGGGGGCATTCTTGATGAGCCGTTAAAAACGACCTACCTTTCCGTTTTTCTGGCTTCATTGCTCATTTAGTTAGGAAACCGCTACAATGCTGCATAGTTCCTGTATTCAACTTTCTTTTTAGCTGGAAGTATTGTTTTGTTTTGTTTTTTCATTTTCCACTACAATCGTTCCAAAATAACTAAAATTATTTAGAAAGCTAAATTCAAATTGCCACCAACATTTGCAAAAAGAGCATTAGACGTACGGTAGTGTTTCTGTAAAGCGAGCTAAATTCATAAACTATAATGGCTGTGAGATACGGACATTTTTTTGTCATTTAAAATTTATAGATATACATAAAACATCTAATGAAAACTAATGTACTACGTTCTAAATAGTGTCATGTAATTTTTCTTCACCAGAATCTGCGTTTTTATTTTCTGAAATTAAAGCGGAACACCTAAATTTATAGTATCATCGAATTACCAGCAAGAACAATAGTAATTAAATAGTCTATTCTTTAAAAAGATTTTATCTCTCCAAACACGAAAGCTATAACAAAGCAGTTGTTAAGCTTGTCCCATTGCCTTTGTCATAGAAAAAGAAAAAGTTTATAAGATTTTGCTGGCCGTCTTGACTTTGTCTTCGTTGTTTACCATAACAACACTTTAACTTAGCATGAAGGAGTTGCTTTCTTGAACTGCTTTAGTTCCCTTATGAATTCTGGTGGCATTCTATTCGCTCTTGTAATATATTTGGTTTTATATCGCCCACTTTTCTTCCTTTTCCCAAATAAATAGTTTGTTCCTCTGATGTTCATCCAACAACCGAACATGTCAGTAGCGCGTCTTCCGCTAAAAAGAGGAACAATGAATTAGCACAACGGACAAATAAACTTTTCACACTCTGTAATAGAAACGCTGTCAGACTTTGTAATATCTATTGTAATTTGCAATAAACTTGTCACACTTTGTAACAGAAATGCTGTCACACTTTGTAATATCTATAGAAATTAGTATAGGTAATCATACGGTTTCTCGCCGAAGCAGCTCGTGCAATTTTCAGTTTTTTGAAAAACTCACAGGTGCAAATTAATTCCAAACTGAACGAGAAAACCTGTATGATTACTTATTAATAATATACATACAAAAATTTCACTCGATCGTATGTTTTGCAAAGTGTTTGGCTCTTCGGATTCGTAATTTTCCAATTCAATGGCATTTTCAGTCTCAAATCACCCTGTTTTTAGAGCTGGTTTGGCGCTCAGAAAATCTACGTACATTCGTTATCATTGATTGTCCAAAGGTGCAATCGGTTGTCTGTTGATCTTGTCAGTACATATGCAAATTGCGTCATTGAAGCTTATAATAGTGCTAATGAATGCCTATTCGCGTTATTGTTTTATCAACTGACGTAAATGAGTGTACATTTTGCGTAAATGAACAGCAATGAAAAGGTGTCTTGCCATTACTATAAACTTGTCGCACTTAGTAATAACATGTTGCCGAACTATATAATAAAAACATTTTGTATTCAATTATGAGCTTAGTTCCTATAGTAAGATTAGTAATTCTGAACTATTTGACTTCTTTCCTGCCTTCATACTTGATGTCGATTAAAGTGCCATTTCATCCCAAAAAAATAAAATCGTTAAACTTGTTTTTAAAGTGTATGTTCGGGGATCGCAGCAGGGCCTGGACCCGAGTCACTATGATCACTGCTCAGCTGGTGAGCTGTCAATCAACTAATGCTTGCTCATTAAAAATTCAAGAATCCAATATGGCGAGAAGATCTTTCATATAACAGTCATTGTCAATTAAAGGTTTATAAAAAATCAAGAACTATTTCCTATCATATAACCTTCATGTAAAAACTTTGAAAATTGTCAGTTTAGAAACGGTATGCTTGAGATTTTTTTATGTTTGAAAGCATTTTGACTTTAATTTCCGGGAAGTTGATAAATCGCTTTTAAATTTGCATAATAAACTGAATTTAACAAAGTCCGTATCTATTTTATTTGATTCTGGTTTTTCAATTGCAACTTTACTTTATGAACGAGTCAAACTACAAAAAGTATTTTTACATAAATTTGCGTTGTAACAAAGTAATATACTAAGCTTTTGCTTGAAAACATAAAGTTCATAAATATATTGCAAAATTTTATAGACTAAGTTAATCTAGCCATTTACAAGTTGAATCAAAGATTATAGATATTAGCAAGAAAAATAAAGTTTAGGGCAATTCAAATTAGATACCACCATCGTAAGAAATTGGCGATTGGAGTTTGAAGACCACATTATGCAACATTTGGCAGCTCTCCGATAACAAACACATGTGACACTACTCAGTAGCGGCTCACCGTAAATTTGTTTGTTCCCGTAAGGCAAAGCACAACAATCTTCCGAGCCTTTGTACAATACATGAAGATTGATCGAGTCCTGCGACTATTACGGTACTGGAAACGAAGACTTGATTTATTTTAACGTTCCACGATAACTAAAATAATTAGCTGCTCCCTCAATACCATGCCCAAAGCTTCAATGGATAGTAATAATACATTCGTAACAGGATAACGATCTTTAAGTAGCGCTGTTTAGATAATAACAATTTCTATAAAGATAGAATCCTCGTCCGTTTTGGTCATACACGGCGATCGTTAGATGAATGGAATGTGAATTTTGAGACTGTTACGCATTAGCGGCACGAAACGCTTTTGATTGACAATTTTTCAACTCGGGGTATATCATCGTGACGGAAAAAGCGGCAAGATCAAAGGAGGCTGCGTAACCCCCCCCAGTAACTGACATTGAACTTTCATTTCTGAAACCCAAATAAAACAATATTTTAAAACTATTGAGCCAAAACGCAAAATTGAGGTCAATGAGTTGCATGTCAAAAAACTGTCTTCAACCAGTATTTATGCCGTACGCGTGTACATGAAACTATGGTGCAAACTGAACAGTTCTTCTCTAAACAGTAATTTCAAAAGAAAAAAATGAATACGCGTGATAAACTCAGAAGATGATTCAAAAAGAACTATTGGTAGCTAGTTGGGCAAGGCGTGGTATCTTTTCGGCTCGATTAATGAAATTTCGGCTTCTCATCTGGTTTAAGTGTATATGGATCAACTTAAGTTTTCTAAAACTGCAGAAACAAAACAAGAATCATAAACAAAATAATCATCAACACTAAGAATCATATTTCCAGATTCACTCTTATGATTCGGCACTCGTGAGCTATGGCTTTCTTATGCTGTCGGCGCGCCGTGATGAGGCTTGCAAGCGTTTCACATCTAACATCAAGGACTCCGCTTTTCTTGCGCACCTGCAACCACAGCCCACGAATGTCGCTCATGGATACGGATCGAGGTCGGGTTTTTCCCATTCTGAATACCGCATTGCATTGTATGAACGGACCGCCTTAGTAATTTCGTTACTCACTGTTACAATAGGGCTTAATATAAATAAACTGATTATATTATTATCATCATCATCATCATCATCATTATCATTATTATCATTATCATTATTATCATTACCATTATAATCTTTATTATTATTATTAGTAGTAGTAGTAGTAGTAATAATAGTAGTAGTAGTAGTAGTAGTAGTGGTAGTAGTAGTAGTAGTAGTAGTAGTATTGATATTATTATTAGACGGCTTTTGTTTGACTTTATGGTGGCAATATTGGTGTATTCTTAACAAAACAATTTACTTATTTAAATTTGTTTTGTACACCAACTTGCTAATCTCTATGTCCATAGTCTTTTGTATTTCACGAGATTGTGTGCATACCAGCTCTCTACAGAATGTTAACAAGGCAATGGCAAGGTATTTTAATACCTGGTTAAATAAATAAGCTCTGAATTAATTAAGCACTAACAATTATAGACCAATATCCCTCTTATCAGTATTTAATAAAATCCTGGAAAAAATAATGTACACACGACTGATTAACTATATTAATAAACATTCCATACTGTTTTCTAAAACAATTTGGATTTAGGACAGGCCATTCTACTGAACATGCCATACTGTGCATACTTGACAAAATACAATCTGCTATTGAATCTGGTCTTTTCTCATGTGGTATTTTCTTAGACCTCAGTAAAGCCTTTGATACTGTCAATCATTCTATCTTATTAGACAAATTAGATCACTATGGCATACATGGAGTTACAAAGGATTGGTTTTCATCTTACTTGAGAAACAGGAAACAATTTCTCTCTATAAACAACACATGTTCTGGCTACCTAGACATTTCATGTGGTGTACCGCAAGGGTCAGTTCTTGGTCCATTACTATTCCTACTTTATCTTAATGATTTTCCACTTTGTTCACGTGAACTGGACTTCCATCTTTTTGCTGATGACTCCAACCTCTTTTATGCTAAGAATCTAACTGTCATTGAATCTGTAATAAATGCTGAACTTGTCAATATCAAAAATTGGCTCTCTGCAAATA
>JAOBRB020313792.1:3302-20651 GCA_027575285.2 Zoanthus pulchellus | reverse complement strand
AAACTGTATAGCGTTAATACGAAGCGCGCAATTGAAATTTTTGTAAAGTATATGTCAAAGGTGTCCTGTAACCTTAACTTGATATTTCTGGTTATAGTTCTAATTATTTATTATCCTCAACTTTTAGAACAGCCGAAATTGATTACTTTAAACTTGTGAAAAGAAAATTGTTAAGATTTGACCCGCGTTACGAGTGTCAGCAGTCATTTGTGACTCAAGCGCGTCAAACAAAGATTTCAGCAGTTTCGCCGGGTTTTCAAACTTGCATTAATTCCAAACAAGAAGTAATAGTCTGTTATAAAGTTATATTTGTTCATGCTCCTGCTCCAGTTGTAAAGTTTATTGTGTGAATTTGACGTGGTAACGTAATTTGATGTTACGCTGACAACTTTCTGAGCCCTCGGTTCTTTTTCAAGATGGCGGAGTTTCATTTAGATTTGTACATAATTTTGAAATAAAATAACTCCGCTTCAAATGCCAATTTACCAGAAATATTATAGTTCTTGTTATCTTGAACCTTCAGAAGAATCAAACTTGCTAACGTTCTGGAGTTCCCCTTTAACAGAACAAAAAACTAAAAAGTAGTTAACTTAATATCTTCGTAGAAGCACTAAAGAAATTATATAAACACCTCAGATATGCGAGTACAGTTTTAATTCAAAACATGTTTCGAGATTGTCACAATGCCGTCTTTCGCAAAAAGTGAAAAACCGTTACAAAGTTAGAATATATAAACCTAAATGATTGACAGCTACATACTTGAAACTGAAATGTTTAAAGTTTTCATTTAAGTTAACTAACAATTGTACGAGTACGATAACAAAAAAAGTTATATTCAAAATCTGCCCTCTTATATGTTAACTAGTTTATGTGTATTGTTGTTACCATACTTGTTGCTTCTTAAAACGTTTAGATACATTTTTTTAGAAACACTTTGAAATAACCTCCTTACCACTTTATCATATCTTGGTTGGTATTTTGTAAGATTTAATTAAAGAAATGAAATGTTCTATTTATTCCTTCAGAGTCAGTACGCAACGCCACTCTTATTAGCAGCCAGCGGTGGACATAAAGAAGTTGTCGAAGTTTTGATTGCTAACGGTGCTTCAGCCAGTGATGAAGATGCGGTAGGGAAACCTCAAAACGTTTTGGTTATCCTAAAAAGAGGAGCGGAAAAGAGAGATGCAAGAAAGAGGATTTAAAAAAATATATATGTTTTCTTAATTGTTGGGAGAATCTGATTATACGGTTTCAATGGTTATCAAAAATTTATCATGCAGTCTCATATTTGTCTTCCTGAAATAATCTATTAAAATTTTAGACTTTATTTAGGTATCTTTTGCGGGAATACCTATTAAATTAACATTACAAAAACAACATAACATAAACATCAATCTATTTGCACGCCATTAAAGAGTATGTTTACATCGGTTTCTCTATATTTGTATAATTTAATATTTCTGTTTAGATAATGTTTCCAGTAAATATAGTATGTTAGGTGTGGTATTCCCAGTGTCTAAAATAACCGTAAGGTTTTCTATTTAGACACTAGACATGTGAAATAGTATTTTCAGGTATAGCTTTCCTTGATTTACAAAGCTTAAACCTATACACATGTCATCACAATAAAGAGAGAAAAAATGTATATAAACTAAAGTATAATGCGCATTACTTAGAAGAAGATGAATAACAAGTGGAAAATGATGAATTGATTTTAATGTTGTTGTTTTTTAAAACTGACATGTCTGTCGGACGGAATGTTTTAAATATTTCTTTAATTTGTAAGTTGACAACTTTAAATTTTATCCTGAGACTAGAAATAAGATACTAACCACTAAAGTCAATGAGTTGTACATCATATTCTTTGCTTCGGTACAACGTTTAAACAATATTTCCAGCCTGTATATCTGGTCTTTGGGATGTTATATCTATTTTTTTCCAATTAACTTACTTGCTTCTCTTCACACCACAAAGCTAGAGCATATTTGAACTGCTTTGCTGCTCATTGGGTAGCCATAGTTCACTGTGACTTACACAGAGATAAAACTTTCTTTTTAGACTGTTGTGTTAATTGATGCACATTAAGTATCAGCGTTTCATATGCTTAATTTATAATAACTATTATGTCAGTAGAAAAATTAGCATTTTTACATCTATCCGATAAACGGATTCATTGCTTATTTGACCAAACCCCCTTTTTTTAAAACAATCTTTCTTGAACCTCCTTAGTAAACATGTCAGAATAACTCATCCGGATAAAGACAAATAGAAATAAATTTCACGATTCGCAAAGAGTTCAAAGTTATATTTTCAACCGCATTAGAGCTGTTCTATAAATTAATTGCGATTCTGAGCCGGTGCCGATTCCACATCATATTGCCGGCTAGTTGGGAGAAAATATATTTCATATTGGGGAGTGGCGAAGCCACGGAGCCAATATGAGAAATACATTTTCTCTCAACGCCGGCAATATAATGTGAAATCACCGGCTCAGAATCGCAATTAGTTTTGTATCGCGATTTTTTCAACGTTTTCACGCGCCTTAATTCTGAGCCGGTGATTCCACATTGTATCACGTCTCTCTCCTAGATCAAAATGTTATAGTATGGCGATACTGTCTTGTGTGTTGAATATTGTTATTTGGTATAGAGAAATCGAAAAAACGCAAACTTCAAAACCAAATACAAGCAATAAATGCCTTGTTTTTTTCTGTAGAGCTGGGATACTTTGCTACAATAGTAATAATTTTGAAAGTTATGTAAAATCAAATTGAAGTCAATTTAAAACCATTTCCTTCATAGGTGATTTTCTTCTAATTGTATTCATATTCCAGAAAGGTATGACAGTCTTGCACTTGGCTGCCAAGTATGGTCACGTTGTAGTACTGGAAGTGCTCAGGGGCAAAGTGCCATGGAGTATGGCGAGTGTTAAGGTGAGAAGCCATCACGATTTGCTCACCACAAAACGGTTTACCATTTATGGTTATCAAGAGCTTTCTCTTAAAGTTCTTAAGTCGAGAGGAATTACAAAATAAGGAAGAAACTAATAATGTAAGCTTATAGACATTTCTATGAAATTAACTTACGTATGGGAAATTTTAGTTTTGTACTTGGAAATTTATTTTTATAAAGAGAAATTTATTTTTGTACTGGAAAATTTACATGTTTTGACACTTTTGGGCCACCGTACTTAACAATTAACATAAGACTAAAGATAAGATTATAGCTACGCAGGTAAACTTAAATTTGCTGGCATCTGCAAAACAAATTTCATGCCAGTAATTTTAAACCAAAAACCAAAGCTGTTAGAGGTGACTGATTAGGAAACTCGGCAAATTACAATGAAGATTACAGTGTTTCATTGTTTCATGTTGTGTGCACGATCACGGCTTAAATGTTTGTTCCTGGTGTGATGAACAATAGTCTATTGGTCGTTTGCTAATTTAGATCTCAAACGCTTTTGTCATTTGTGCACGGTGAACGTCATGTTTCAATAGAGAAAAGGAGAACAATAACATATAACAAAGAAAATCGTCAAGTTTCCAAACCATTCGACTCTACTAACTATGCTAAAAAGTGGTTGTCATACTAAAGATAAAATCAGTTATACATGTTTAACAATGCACGCTGGCATTAGTAAAATTTATAATTCTGAAAACCGACATGCATGAAAGCACATTTCATGCCAGCAACTTTTTAAAACCTTAAAGGCAGTTATCAGATAAAAGATAAACTCAGTTGCACATTTTATTGCTCACTAGTGCTCACAGTTTGAGTTCTCGATCTCTAGCTTCTTTGTTAAGTTGTGACTTAAATCAATTAACCGATTAACGTTATGTATGGTTTAAAATTGCTGCCATAAATAGTAAAATTTGTTTTTATGTGGGCATGGGCATTTGTTAATTCATTCGGATGTTTTGTCCAATAGCGAGTCTTTATTCTTAGCATTTTTCCGAGGAATCCAGGTTGGATTTCTGTGCTTCCCTGGGGCTTGCCTTCCCCTCTCCGAAAGTTTAACAGCCGTAAAACCGCAACGCCACAGTTTCAAAAGAGCTACGACTGAGCTACGCATCGATGTTTTCTATCATTTCAATATCCAATAAAATAATCACAAGTCCTTTCTGCAGATTTCTATCTATTTATAATTTAAAAATTACTGTATAATAGTACGTAAGTAATGAAAACATACTGTTTTTTTAGGTTCCTTACTAACATAGAATATAACTAAAAAAATTGTTATAAATGGAAAGCTGCGTCGGTGTTTCTACAGAAACAGTTCTTTTTAAAAAGAACTTTAATTATCATCCAAACTTGGAGATTTTTAAGAAAGGTAGTATCTATATGACCAGCAGCCAGTCAGAACGCACGCGCACGACACGATTACGCGTTAAAACGTGTCTCAACACTTTAGCCGCGTGTAAGTGATTTACCTCATTAGTTAGAACGCCATAGTTTTTCTTCGCACGCTAAAAACAATGCAACGTGTTTAGGAATTCTTTTGCAATTTTGAACTTATTAACACGTTTTTGTTCGCACGGAAAAAAATAAGCTTGTTAAGTTTGAATACGAGAATCGTTTCAATAATCAGAAAATAATAATTTTCAGTATTTAAAGGATTACTAATTGCAATAATTTTCGTTAATCGAAACAGTATCCAATCAATTATTAAATGAAAAGATTACGAATCTTTAGATAAAATTGACCCTTTTTTAAATATAAACTGAAGTTCAAGCGTATGTTATTGTTCACGTTTAATTTTTATGCATGGCAAACAGTTCTTGTCGAGTTTCGAATTCGTTGCTCGCGTGGTCCTGTTAAAAATCAAAGACTCAGAAAAACAGTTGTTGTATTCTAATCTAGCTACAAAAATCGAATGAAGCTATGTATATTTACCGGGAAAATATGGCATCAACAAAAAAAAAATTGCTATCCATAAAACAGAGTTTGTCAAAGGAAACAAAATTATATTTCATCTAATGGAAAAAAAGCGTCGATTAAGGTACGTTGTTGATAACATAAATCGAAATGCAAGTTCTAAATATATATGGAGATATTTTAAATCTTTTGTTCATATAAACTTTTTAGAAAAAATAAAAAAGATAAGCCCTTTTCCGTGCAAGACATTAGGTTTTTCTAATTTTGAAAGTGGCAAGTTGATACCGGCAAGATTGTTTCTAACCGAATTGAAAAAACACATAAAACAATGAGCGCAGTTCTTAAAAATTAAGTTCAGAGAGATTTACTGTTTAAATCAGTGGTATTTTATGATTTCCTATTTTTGAGTGGCTAAAATTTCATCGTTGTCAGCATGTAAAATGTTTTAAGAAACAAAACAAGAATCTACCGTGTAAAAATTTTAAAAGAAATTGCAGTCAAAGCGTGTTAAGAAACAATAATACCTTCTATAAAAACAAAGGAATTACCGTGTCCATCTTCCGTGTTAAAAAACAAAGCTCGAACGTGTCAAACAAAAGCAAATAAAATCAAACGCACGTTTTTTAAAATTGTTTTTATGCGCATAAACCTGAAATCAGCTTGTTAGGTTAAAAGAGTGCAATAGTCCATTGAACGCGTCGTGCGCGTGCGATCACCTTATTCAATGTTTTCCCATGGAGGGTCACTTATTGTCTACAAAATTTTGTAAGTATATCTCTTGAAACTGTGGTGTTTCGATTTTACTACTGTTAAACTTTCGGAATGAAAGGCATGCCTCAATGGAGTGAAAAAGCAAACCTATATGCCTCAAAGGAAAGTAAACCACCTCTGTTTGAAAAACAACCCGCAATTGTTCAAATGATCTGACTTTATTAACATATGCCGACAAGGAAACCTATTTTTTTGCCAGCAATGTTAACCCATGCAACTGATTTAATCTTTAGTCTAACTGCCACCTTTTAGATTTGAAATTGCTGGCATGAAGTTTATTTTCATATTGGTTTTCGGAAAATTAAATTTTACTGGTGCCTCACTGGGTAACTGTTTTATCTTTTTAAGTTTCATATATTACATTTGACGGATGATGTGTTTTGTCTTTAACTGAAAATAAATGATCCTAAACATAAAATGTTCTTGGGTATAGCGAATTTGTTTTCATGTCGACATATGTTAATTACTGGGCTAACTAGGCCCAGAGTTAAAATACTTTTGTTTTTTTTCTGGAGGCGATTTCATGGAGGCGACGTGAAATCGCTGTTGTTCTATTGTTATGCAGTCACATGTTCACATTGACCAATCATGCAAAAGTATAGTATTTATTGACCAATCAAGAGCACGTTTTTACAGGAGTGGTCCAATTCGTAATATAATGAGTTACAATTATCGTTCATTTTATCGCCAGCTCTTGGGTATATTTGTAGAGAAACTACTCACTTCCATGAACTAACCCTTAAATAATCTTCCGAGTTTAAAGTCAAAAGCAACAGTACCAGCTACCAATAATAAACTGAAACTATGTATTCGTAGGGCACTGAAAAGTAACTATTAAACTTTATGAATATTTCCCCGACTCAAATTTGCCATATTGGTTTGACCAAAGAGAAAACCGCAGACTGATAAGCAACGTGGGCTTGCACGTTTTCTACATTGTCGATAGATAAATAGCCAACCTAGACGGCGTTTACATGATGCCGGATTGAGTTTCGTTCCGGAACGAAATAAAATTCATTCTGTGTTTACATGAAAAATATCCGCAAAGGACTTCAGTCCGGAATGAAATGGAAAGCTGTGGAAAGCCTGCAATTGGAGAGCAGATAAGAACTATTTGAACACGCTCTGTTCGTTTCAGTCCACCAGAAGCATTACTTTAGCGTCCATTTCATTTTTGAATGATTCATTCTTCGTTTACATGATGCTGGAACAGTTTTGCAGTCAGGTTTCGTTCGGGAACGAAAGTGTCGATCCGGAATGAAAACCCGTATAAGTTCATTCCGGAACGAGTCATTGCAGAACAAGTTTTTTTGAGGTATCATGTAAACAGATACAGTGATTTCTATTAAAACGGAATGAAGTCTTTCCGGAATGAATCTCAATCCGGCATCATGCATGTATATAAACACCGTCCTAGACTCGGCCTCCCACACGTAGTCCGAGTAATAAGTCCCGTAAGTGGTTATTGTTGGCTTTACGGAACGGTCGTAACGAGTTTTAAAACAGTTTTCTGTGAGGCTAATGCATGTTTATTTTCTGTTAGTGTCATCTCTACTTACCGTTCCATGTAGTGGTCATAGGCTCTTTTTTGGCAATGCCGCTATTGATTCCTGTTCGGTTTCTTTATTGAGCGCGGGTTTTTTTTTCTGAGCTAGCTTTTTTGATGATGTTGTTATTTGGCATGCAACTGCATCTTAGTTTTATGGTATTTCGTTTTAAATGTTCCTTTATGGACTATGTTGGCTGCTACATTTTAGTTTTAGGGTGGATTATACCGATAACATTTCTGCTTTCTAACTTTTTGCCAGAAAAAA
The DNA here is from genome assembly GCA_027575285.2 of Zoanthus pulchellus. Classification (NCBI taxonomy): domain Eukaryota; kingdom Metazoa; phylum Cnidaria; class Anthozoa; order Zoantharia; family Zoanthidae; genus Zoanthus; species Zoanthus pulchellus. The sequence goes on along the minus strand of JAOBRB020313792.1, from coordinate 13,192 downwards.
ACCTTCCAACTTCTGTTGGTGAGTTTGTGAAGCATTTTCGACACGATTTGCAAGGCCCAAAATGCGTTATCCGAACTAAGCATGCTCTGCTATGATCGTTTTTGAAAGTGAATGAACCTCAATGTTAGTTGGTTAGATGGTTACGTTTTTGAGTTCTCTTCATTATGAGATTGACTACTATACAAATAAAAGAAATGTAAGTACGATGATACTATTTCGTGGACATTGCACAGTGCACTCTATATACGACGTAAAAATGGTCCAATGATTCGAAAAGACCAGAAATCATAGTTAGTTTAAAACTCAAGAACTGGGGAAAGATCAGTGAATGCGGCCAGAAATTTTTAAAATAAAATTTTTCTAGAAAAGGTGAAACATTCTTCCGGTAATGAGCAACAAACTGCTTTTTGTAAACATGTGAAACTGATACCAGTTTGTCTAAGAAAGTAGTGCGTTAACAGCACGACTTTGACTCTGGTTTTAGGCAAACGCTAAGTCTTAAGCGAATCTAGAATAGAATGCCACTTTTGGAAACTGTATCTCTTTGTAGTAAACTAGTCAAGGTTCAGTGGAACCACTGGAAAAGATTAGAGGTGAAAGACCTCTGGTGCATGGGAGAAAAAAATTAGTACAGCATTCTTACCAAATTGTATAACAAAGAGCAGAATTTGATTGTCATCATATAGTAATATAACAGCCAGCCACTCTGTGTGCTCTTCGTGTTCGCTTTTACTGTCCAGGACAAATATCACAAGTTAAGAGATGGGTGATGTAAAGCAGACATCTGATCTACAGCCACAGATGACAACGTATTGAACGAGATACGTATAAATACAACATCAAGCATGCACTCATAACTGCTGGAGAAAACTAACTTGCGGTAAACTAGCTAGTTTAGTTGCGTTGGTGTTTTTAAAGAAACAATTTAGTTATGAATATATAAATTATACACTGTATAAAAGGAAGAACATTTACTGACGTTTAGGACGTTAGTTATCCGACGATCACTTTTCTCCTTAAGACAATATTATCTTCCAAATGTGTTTTGATTTCAGGCGAGTCAACTATTGAAACGCCAGATCACGAGTATTGTATTATCGATAAACGAAACCTTCAAGACATATCATAGGAAAGCATCTTTAATTTCCTTTTTAGTTTTAAGATTGGTGCAATGAAATAACGTCCAGATTTTGTAAAAAATAAAAGCAAACCAAAGCAAAATACTGTTAAGCTAATTGCTATTTGTTTAAGATAGCTTGGACTAAAGGATTAACTGGATAAATATATTTGCTTTCCGGTGTCACTAAAGTGCAATCAGAAGCAATAAAGTTAGAAAACATTACATCATTTTTTTGGACAAATTCTCACTCAGCTTGGAATACCTATTCTTAGTTTTATACGAAACTAAGCTAATCGTTTTCCAATGTAGCGCTTACAACGAAAACTGATTGGCATCCTTATGAATAAAGTTTAGACGTGCCATTGCAATTAATCTTTACGCGTCCATTTTGAAAAAGAAACAAATTTTTTGCGCCAAAACGGAATACGCGTGTAACTCGAGCTTCCTTTTTTTAACACTTGACTACTTGTCTTTCACCGTCTAGACCGGACTCACGGCTCTTCACGTTGCTGCACAATTCGGGCAAATTGAGGTGGTGAGAGAAATGCTTCGCAAAGTTCCAGGAACCATTAAAAGCGAGTCTCCCTCAGTAGTTGACATAGATAAAGGAACCAATGGTCCCGAGGTACGTATAATAGAACGAAATACTGTAAATATTTGTAAAAATATATCTGCCAAGTGGAAAATGGTTATCTTTATGCTTCACTGTGGAGAAGGGTAATAGTGAAGGGAAAGAAATGTTTCTTTATTTAGAACCGGATATAAGTGTATGTTTGTTATTCAAAATGTAAATAACCCTAAACGACTCACTGAAATTTTGTCCAGACATGTGTTATCTTAAAATCAATTAATCTAAAACGTTTTTATTAGTGACTGGCTCTGAAACTTGTGCAGTTGGTAGAATCTCTCGAACCATGGAACCTTTTGATTCGAAGGAAGAAATCTTGCCGACTAGCATTCCATGTCATCCTTACTTTGTTGTTCTATTCTGTAAATATAACTGTATCTACGCATGATAACTTATTAGATAAAGTTAATTGTGTCTCCCTGTACAACAAACAATTACAGATTTTCTTTAATTTTTTCATTACAAAATTATTTTTTTCTTATCGAATATCCAACCTACATGCAGAATATGTTAACCCTTTGTTCTACATCTTATAATTTAATGGTTCACTACATTCTGACACTCCCCGTACCTAAAACTACAACTTACGGCCTTTATTCTTTTTCTTATCATGAAGCCAAACTATGGAACACACTACCGGACTCTGTTCGAATTTCTAACCTTAATGACTTTAAAAAAGCATTAGCTAACTTACTGTAAGTTTTATATATTTCGTAACTTTTTTTCCTTACATAGTATTTTTTTTGAATATTCATATTTCATTTATCCACTTAAATTCAAAAAAATATTTACTTGTTGTTTATCATCATCATCATCTTCATCAATCCTGTTTTGATCCGGTTTTATCCCCATAAACGAGGGTGGCCGGATTTACCTCACTCTGCCAGCAATCTCTCCCACTCCCACTCTCCATCTCGCTCCATTCATTGCAACCTTCTTCAAACCAACACTCCTACTCTCCTTCTCCACCTGCGATCTCCACGCTTTCCTCGGTCGTTCTCGCTTCCTCTTTCTCTTCACTTCAAACTACAATGCCTTCCTCAAAACATGGCCATCATCCCTTCCTAACACATGCAAGTACCATATCACTCAATTCGCTTTTGCCATCTGAATCACTGTTTCCTTCAATCCCAACAACTCCATTAGGTTTTCTGTCCCTCTTCTCTCCACCAGTTTCACACCACACATTGCTCTCACCATCGCTCTCTCGGTTCTTCTCAAAATTGCCATCTCATGCTCCCTCAAACACCATGTCTCACTTCCATATAACATCGCTGATCTCACACAAATCCGATAAATCATTCCTTTCATCTGCAACGAGAACCTTTTTGAGTTTAGCAACTCTCCACATTCCTTGACCTTCACCTAACCAAATCTCGCTCTTGCCGTTACAGCTGCCTCGCAACCACCACTTGCGTTCACTCTATCTCCCAAATGGCAGAAACCTCTCACCGATTCCACCTCTTCACACAACTCCTCCACAGGTCCTACAAATCCATTAACCTGATTGTTGCATCTTCCACACACAAAATCTCTCCCCAACCTGGCGATCACTCTCTTTATTTTCGCACATCTACATGCCATGTATCCATTTCAAACATTTCACACACAACACTAAATTTACCATTACTCGCTTCTCACAAGTGCCACATTGATCTATTTTACTTACACTCTGTTCACCTTCTGCACCACTCACTAAAACTTTTGTCTTCCCGATGTTCACCTTCAGCCTCTTGCTCTCGAATGCCTTCTTACATTTCCAGAACTTCTCTCTCAGTCCCTCCATAGTTTCTCTTGTCAAAACCAAGTCGTCCGCATACAACATCTCACTCACTGAAACACTTCTCACACTCTTAGTAACCACATCAACCACAATCGCAAAAAGCAATGGTGATAATGCAGATCCCAGGTGGACACCAACTTTCATCTAAAACTCTTGACAACTCTTGCCCAACTCTAACTCTGGTTATTGAACTATCATACAGACTCATCACTGCTCTCACCATTATCTCTGGAACACCTCTCTTCCTCAGTGCCCACTGTACTACCTTTCTCGGAACCCTGTCAACACTACAACCTTTTCTCTTTCTTTTAATACTCCTCTTGCATTCTAAGACCACTACAACTTATATCTCCTACCTTTCACACCCATAAACGCGCTCCTTGACCTCTCCACCTCAATTCTTGCAGACAACACACATCTATCCCCCTCACCTTAACTCGTCACATACCTATGTACCCCTCCCGCTTTTACTCTCAACATTCCAAGTCCCAAACCTCACCCCAAGCCGCTTATCAGGCTTCCAATCGTAATGCAAGCAGTGCTTGCGCGGCCCAGAGTCAGCAGTTGCTCCTTTCTGCTTGTGGTAAGCAAGTGCCCATGTACACCAATTAAGATTGGTATGACTTCAGATAATTCTTAAGTTGAACTCTTGTCATTTATCAAGCGGTCACAGGATAATAATATAAAGGTAAATTTGTCAAAAACATAGGACCGAAACTGAAACTTCTAGGTGTCAACTGTCACACTGGAGGAAAACCCGACCACTTGGGACACTCACATAGAATATTTACTTAATAAGGCTAGCTGTAGACTTTATATTCTAAGAATATGTAAATTTTATAAGTATTCTGTTGATAACTTAGATGTACTTTTCCAAAGCTTAATGCTAACTATTCTCAAGTATGCTATTTAAGTTTGGGGTTGCGCTTTTAAATTAAACATCTTAGTAGAATCGACAAGTTCTTTGCTAGATCTTTGAAATTTGGCTACTACTTAAAGCAGTAAAGTATTAATTATTGACCAATTACATTAGAGATTTTCTAAATAGTGGCGAAGAATAACTTCCACTGAGGCAACACTGCATGATCTGCTTCCCCCAGAGAGTTTCAGGCAACTTAGGAACAGTAATTTTATTCTACCAAAAGTGCTTACAAGCCGTTTTAAATCTGTTTTTTATACAGATGCTTGCTATTGATATTCTCAACTTATGAGTAATTTTTCCTTTATTGATATTATGTAGATAATTTTGTGAATTGAGCACGTCTGTTGCTCAATATGCTTTTTTACCAATAAAGACTATAATTATTATTATTATTATTATTATTATTATTATTATTATTATTGTTATTATTATTATCATTATTACATTTTGTTGCTTTTCTCACGGAGAATTTAGCTTTTATAGCTACTCTTATATTCGAGAAAAATAAAGTTTATGTACGTACGTACGTATGAATGTATGTGAATGTATGTATGTAGCTGATGCATACGAACAGCGAACTATAATTCAGGATGTTTTTCCTAATTGTTGATAGTTTGGCTATACACCCTTGCACCTAGCTGCTCAGTCCGGTCACGTGGGTGTTGTTAGGATAATTCTTAACTCGCCTGGGGTGCGAGTGGACTCGCCAACTGCTAATTTGGTATGTATATAATAATAAGATATGGCTTTATCTTATCAGTAACTAAGTGTCTCAAGAACTATGTTTTTTAAAGGATTTTTATTTAATATTTAATTTCCCTCCTTGTTCATCTTCCTGTTTACGAATCAGCATTAGTTTTAAAATCATTTATCCTGACCATAAGTGCCAATTTTTTCTTCCTTATGAGTTAAGATAAAGGGTTTTCTTTTTGGATATTTCTATATAGAAAAGACGTGTGCGAGCTCCAATTTCATTCTCGGTAATAGTACTACACATGATTTTCCCAATTCTACAATTATTACGTCTTCATTGAATTTAATTTGGTTTGAGATATTTCGGCATTCGTATATTTCAAAACCCCTTTTAAAAATGTTTGCGGAAATTCAAATTGCCGAACGATATTCAGGTTTCAAGTCTCCTCTGTATATATAAGGAAAGAGGGCCTCTGAAACGTTTTGTAAATTTTACATGTGTTTTGTGCTGAGTGCCACAAACCAAAGCGCTAGAGATGATTTCATACACGGTCTACAAAGTTATTATTTAGCAGGTCAAATGAGGTGCAGGACCATTCTACGGTTACGCTTTGACTACCGTGTTTTTTAGTAACGTAAGAAACAGTTCAATTAACTTGCTTCGACTTTATCTTGACAGGGCTCCATTCCCCTCCACTTAGCAGCAAGAAACGGCCATGCCGAGGTAGTAAGCATTCTGCTAAGTAAATCCACCATTCAGCTGCACGTCAAGGACAAAATGGGACGGACTGCTCTTCATCTAGCCGCCGGTAATGGCCATAAAGAGTTGGTTTCTCTTTTGATTGGTCAAGGCGCAGACATAAATGCTGGTGATGAGGTAACGCTTAGCCAGTCAAATCAAACAATATTTTTTTATTGAATATCTAACATCTTTGTACAATAGTTTGTAACTGAGTTAAAAAATTTCGTTGGTCAGCTGGTACAATGCTTACTGTCTTAGACGATACGTATACATGTCATTCGGCGATGTGGGCCTTTTTCGAGGGTTACGGAAAGTACATATAAGGTCGTCAACAGCCTTTTCAGGAATCTTATTTACAAAAAGCCTGGAGCAGCTATATCGACTAATTTATCAGGCCTGGAGTTTTCAGAAATTCCGTAACTGATTGATGGGAAATTTTGGATAAATGCATCATGCATGCAACTTTATAGGCGTTTTTAAAATAAGGTTGACATCTAAAGAAAGCATAAATTTCTAATAAGCAAACATTACGTCTTTTGATATGTACATTCCATGCGGTATTTTCCCTTCAACTTTTTAGCCTCGCTGCACTTCACTTGTTGTTAGAAACGACTAGTATATTATATTTTGATTGCAGGTGGAACTGGCACCAATTCATATGGCGGCGGATTCAGGTCACGTGGACGTGGTCAAACTATTAATAGAGTCAGGAGCATCGGTGAAAGTTGAGTCAAAGGTAATCTTAACACACGGTGCTACGTTTTTGAAAAGTAAAGGTGTACAGTTTTTCATTACTTGATATTTACTTTTACTTCTTGTTCATCATCATATTTAGTTAATTTATTTTTCTACATATATAATTTTTTTGAATGCTGTTAAAAATCAGCATTCTTGATCAAGAATTAATAATGAATAATTATAAATTTTCCCTGCGGTAAAAAATCCAACGCGATCACTGGGCGAGAAAAATGAAACCAAGTTTCGCTTGCTAAAGACAGTTTATTTCAATTACATGCACAGTATTACATTTTTGCCTTCTATTTGGAACACAGTGCAATCAGCACTGAACATGCAATTCATACGAAAAGCGGTTCAAGTCAATGAACCGTGAGTCAATTCAATGATGTCACTACTTTTTTCAGTAATCGACTTAGTCGTTAAAGTAAGCCTCTGGCTCTAAGTAGCTTAAAATAGTTTTGTGTAAATCTCATTATTTATAAAATAAGTTTTCTGTCATTTGATGCAAGCCACGATTAAGGAAGTGTTTTCAAATAACACGTCATTTTTTAAAAACTGAAACTTATATTAATCTTCCTTCGAGCTTGAACGTATCATCACTAGAACTAGTCGTAGAGCTTGCGCGCTATACCCGCGCTATTTCACATTTATATACAAACGTTTGCATATTTTCTCATTCCTCTCTGATGAAGCCGTAGACGGCGAACGCTTAGTGTTTTTTTTAACAAATTTACTATAGCAAAGGCCTCATTCGAGCCAGCTTTTATAGCTTTACAGTTTTAGAACTAGACTTTTTTGCAACAAGTTGACTAGTACTATCTAAACAACTTTTGGAAAGTCTACTCTGCATTGAACTGAGTTTAGAACTTGCTAATTTAGTTAACTTTCTTTCATGCACGCTTTATCTGCATCAGTAAAATCTCATATTGAATGCAATAAATGCATTTGAATACAGACCGGACAAGTTGGATTGTGTTATATTATTCTGAATCTAATAAGATTAAAGTTGTAGAATTATTGTAAATGAATGTATATTCTTTATTAGTTTTTCATTTCTTTCTCCTTGCTTTATTGAAGAAAGCTTAAAATCTGCGTACATACCACTTTGTTTAGAATTAGTGAAGTCGACAAACTCGAGATTTTGGATTGATTAATTGCAAAAGACTGGTTAAGCCGAGGTGTATCATGTTTTATCTGAATGTTGTTAAAAGATTATTGTTAAAAGAACAATAAGATTAAGAACAAAAAGATTATTGTTAAAAGAACAAAATTTTTGATAACAAGAAATATATGTCTTTGCTTGCTTTTTAATTACTTCAGAGTACTAAAAAGTGATTAGTTTTTTAAATGTGATTGTTCTCCTTTGGGAAATATGTATTTATCAAAAGTTTTAATTTTTTAAATCTTAATAGTGTTGTTAAAGGAAGACCATATAGTATATATGTAGCCTGCGAAGACAGCCACTTTTTATCGCTCATTGGTTTCGCGAGAAAGACTTCTACGTTTCGCAACCAAAATTATCCATGCTGATGTCGTCATCTTATGTTGCCAAGCTTGCATAACTATTGCAAATTATTTGCCAGTTGTCAGCATGCTTCATCACACCTGAATTTGCTCCTTGGTTACAAATCTAGATATACCACATTATCTTTTGTCAAAATCGTGCAAATCTATGCTACGTGCAAATCTATGCTACAATAATCTATTGCATATTTGGGGTCCTAATTATTCCTGAACAGATACGGGCGGATTGATGTCATTAGTATGGAATTTCTGATCGTGAATATCGAGCGTCTTTGTTGCGAAGCCGCTGAGCGATAAAAGGCGGCTGTATTCGCTACCTAAAGTATATACATAATATATTATATTGTGATTGTCAAGGGTAATGCTTGTCAAGTATCTCCCAATAAGACTTCAAATTCAGATAAAAGTTAAAGAGTTCCTGAATAAGGCTAAAACAGATAATCTTTTTTATACAAAAAAAATTCAGAAAGAAAATAAAGTTTTTAGCATAAAGATCGACAACCATATTCCCCTAATTGTCTTTGTGGATATTTACCATGTTCTTTACCTTCATAAAAGTATTAATGAAATGTTGTTCCGCAATAGGATGGGAAGTTCCCGATATGTTTTGCTGCCAGTACAGGCCACTTGGATACTGTAAAGTGTTTATTACAGCAAGAAATTAACGCCGAGCGATTGCTCAGTGATAAAAAGGTAATTTATTCTAGGTTAATTTTCTATTTTGTGCTTTGAATGTGTAAAAAAGTTAATACCAAACAAAGTAAATTGGGTATCGAAATGAAGTTGCCATGATAAAATAATTCAAATTTTATGTAATACTTTTTTTCGATTTCGTATTGGAAGACTTAATAAGAATGAATAATTTATTTTTACACTCCTATGTTATCCGTACACGAAATAAATGCAGCATGAGATACTAGGTACCTTTAGCAACGTCGATGGAATTGTGAACGACGACAGTTCTGAAAAATTTCCTTTCTGGTTTTATCTTGACCTCGTTATGCGAGTCATTAAGTTTTGTTTCTTTGCTTTAAACTTCCTGAATAAAAGCACGATTTAATGTTTCTACATAGAGCTAAATAAACACCGTGAACGTTTTTTTTATTATGTTCTTGGTATTTGTTGACTATTTCTCTCAGTCTCAGTAAATATGTTTTAACTGCTTCTCTTGGTCCCAGTCAATATGTGTTAATTGTTCCCCTCGGTCTCTGTCATTATTTCTTAACTGCTTCCCTTGGTCTCATTCAAAACGTGTTGACTGTTTCTCTTGGTCTTAGTCAATATGTGTTTACTGCTTCTCTCAGTCTCAGTAAATATGTGTTAACTGTTTCCCTTGGTCTCAGTCAATAAGTGTTAACTGTTTCCTTCGGTTTTAGTCAAAATGTGTTAACTGTTTCCCTTGGTCTCAGTCAATAAGTGTTAGCTGTTTCCTTCGGTTTTAGTCAATATGTGTTAACTGTTTCCCTGGGTCTTAGTCAATATGTGTTAACTGCTTCTCTCAGTCTCAGTAAATATGTGTTAACTGTATTCCTTGGTCTTGGTCAATAAGTGTTAACTGTTTCCTTCGGTTTCAGTCAATATGTGTTAACTGTATCCCTTGGTCTCAGTTAACATGTGTTAACTGTATCCCTTGGTCTCAGTTAACATGTGTTGACTGTTTCCCTTGGTCTCAGTCAACATGTGTTGACTGTTTCCCTTGGTCTCAGTCAACATGTGTTGACTGTTTCCCTTGGTCTCAGT
>JAOBRB020313681.1:0-10969 GCA_027575285.2 Zoanthus pulchellus | reverse complement strand
CCAAACTCCTTCTGGTGCACGTGTTCTTCGCTTTTCACCTGTTGATACTGTTGAAGTGCCATAGATTCCATAATATTGGGGACAATCTGAACTTTTTGTTAAGATTCTTTTTTTGTGTGTGTGAATAATCAGTGTTGTTGACGCTACCTTACCTTCGAAGTGAGTATTGCGTTTTCAAGTTGTGCTTTAAAGCTTGCTCGCCCAAGTTTTTAAAAGATCTACGTCCGTCCGGGGCATGTGGCAGACATCACGCTAGTTTCAGTAAAAAATTTTCATTTTTTTTTTGGTCAAAATTTCCTTCAAAGTATAAGCCTAGCCAATTTTGAAAAGCAAAGGTAAGCCCATGCATCCAAATATAAGCCCTTCTAAAAAAAACCCTCCAAAAGGGCCTTTGATTTTGAAAATTATAAGTCCCGGGGCTTAAATTTGGAATTTTACGGTAGTTTGGACTCAGTTTGAATTGGTCAAATTTTTGTTTCTGTTTGGTCATTTCGCCATGGCGGACATCAATGAGCTAACGATTAGCTAGCTTTTAGACAAAATGCAGCAAAACTATATACCTTAGAAATTATATCTATATATGCATGCAGACAAATAATGCAACGTTGTTCGCAAGCGATCCATCGTTTCCACCGTTTGTGTTCGTAATGACAATGAAAAGAAGACAAATTCACAAAGCTGAAAAACGAGTAAAAACTGAAATATATTTTGCCGGATTTTGTGTTTTCATTGTTTTTAGTCGTTTCGAAAAATCTGTTAGATTTTAAGAGATTTCGATTTATCTTTCTTTTTCAGGTGCATTTTGTACTAATTTCGAGGAGCTCTCAGCATCAAGAAAAAAAAGCGCCATCCTTAGGTGAAGATATATTATTTAGTTTAGAATTTTAAAATTAGTATTTTTCTGGTTTTATCAAAATATAACTGTCAGATGGCTCTCCAGCAAAAAGTATTTAATATAGTTGACTTTGTATGCGATCAAAATAAAGGTGATTTCTGCTTTCATATTTTGGTTCGTGTATTGTTCCTAATCAAATTTAGAGAGCCAATTAATGACGTGTCGCTTCCGGCATGCGCAAAGCATCATTGTATAGCATCTTCCGTCTTCATCAACCTGATGGAGTCTGGTAATGACCAGTCGAAATATTGTCAATCTGGCCCAAACTTTTAACACGTTGACATATACATTTTAATGTTATAAAAATTACTAGTTTGATTATTTATTTATAAATTTATTTATTTATTTATTTATCTATCTATTAATTAATTAATCATTTCGGATTAATTAATTTATTCATTTATTTGAGAAACTATTGAAAATTTAATTTTTGTGAGTACGGCGGCGTATGGAAACGTGATGCTTTTGGCAGACTTATATATATTGTGGCCATGGACAGCGTCTCAGTTCTAGTAAGAGCCCAGCCCAGCAATTTCATTTCATCATTGTTGTTTTCTCCTCTATAAAAAGATTGACTAAAGTATTTCATAGTCGGATCTCTAGAATAAATGTCGCATAACCTGCAAGAATCGATGTTTCTAAAAACTTATACAAAATATTGTTCTGCACTCTGTCGCTGCGCTCCCACTCGCAGAAAATATGGAAAGTCCTGCCGTACGGGATTTACGCACGAGGCGCATGCGCAGGTCTGTATATCAGAAACCGATTGAGTGAGCGAACGAGTGAGGTTACTGATAAAGACCAACTAGTGCGTAAATTCCGTGCAAAAGGACTTTCCATTCTAGATCTGAAATTTGTTTATTTTATACATAATAAGATTTTTAAGAATATTTCATTGTTATATTTTTCTTTTTTTTGACAAACCACAGAAATCCTAAGTCAGAGAGTACTATAAACGATAAAATCAAGAACCAACAAAGCATAATAGAGTAAACTTTCAAAGAATAAATATTGCTAATTTAAATGTTAAATTAGTAATAAAATGTTTCCACCTTCAAAAACGTTAACCAAAGTTATGAACATAAAAGCAAGAATATTGCTTCTTGCTTTTAGAGCTGCTCTCACAACTCAAACTCTTTATCTTTGAGTGTATTTGTTGGATAGTTTTTAGTTTTAAGATAACGATTTTAAAACTACAAATTAGATGTCGTAGACTTGAAGGTTCAAAGTCTTTGCCGTCTTTTCACCGTACAACAACATTAAATTCACTATTATAGCTGTTCATTTTGGCTTTTGCTTCATATAGAAACTCGCTCAGTAAGCCCCTCGGGTTTTTGCAGGGTATTTCTGGATCTGTTAGTTAAATGTTTGCTCCTAAATGAAACAGTTGGTGCTTTTATCAAGAGACACAAATCTACTACCACTGTCTAACATTTCGATTGAGAGTACAAGGTGCTGTGAAAAGTTGCCAGTTCGCAAAACCAGGAGCTTTGTGATTGGCTAAAACGTTTTCTTCACGTGTAAAAAAGTTGTTTCGCATCCCCGATTGGTTAACAAGACGCGCGAAAAAGGTTTTCAAACAGTAAAAATGCACTCGAAAATCTCAGTATGTATAAAACAAGCGTTTATTGTATATTTTCTATAACAGTACAATAAGGGGTGTAAGACTAGAATCGTACTGGTTTATTGGAAAATAGAAGAAAAATGCTTTTTCATGATCAACTCGTCTGTACATAAATAACTATAATATAATAAGAATTAAACCCACAAAGCGTTAATATGCTAATTGTAAGGTCAAGTAAATAGTAATTGTGATGAGCTAGATATATGGGCTATGAGGAATCCCGACGTCGAGGAGCCATTATATAAACACGTCTTAAGCTGTCAGACACCGCCGAAGAAGAAAGCAATATTGAAAACTCAAACTTTACCAAACCTATGGTGGAAACAATATGAATCCTAAAAAATTTTCAAGCTGAAGATTGATATTTAAATAAATAAATAGGTATGAAGTTTTTTTAAAAAATGATAAGTTTAAGAAGCAGTTGATATAGGAACAATTTATGAAGACGGAACCGCAATCGTTCGTGTGAAAGTATATTTTATTGTATTTTCTCCGGTCAAAACAGCCATTTGCGTCTTCTGATTTATATGTTAAAAAATGTTTTAATACTTACTTGAAATTACTTGAATATTTGGCATTTCGTTGGTACACGTTCCTGTTTTTAGCAAAAACAACTATTTCAGAATAGTTCCTACTGAACAAAACCGAAGTTATACCCAATGTAGTATTTAAAAACTTTGTCCCTTTTGTCACAAAATTATGTGCGTAATCTTCATACCTAAAACTTTAGAATAGTAAAGATAAAGTTGAAACTGTCGTTCGTACAAGATACGAGGTTAAATTAAATATTTTCAGAGGTATACACAATATACAATAAAATGATTTTACTGATAAACTTTCTTGTTTACTTTAACGACATTGATGGAGATTTTATTGCAAACAATTTGATGATTTCAGAAATTGCTGTTAGTGTTAGGGTTCGCTATCTTAGGTTGCATTTCTAATGAGAAGGTTTTCACTACTGATTTTCTCCTAAACAAAACTAAAATCAAGTCTCGGTTGCCGAGGTCCGCTACACCAGTAACAAAAAAATTCAGTTTTGAAAATTAGCTACATTTTAAAATTTTGGTCCAGATTACAGACAATAAAATGCTCTTGAATTGTTTACCTTTTAGAAAAACACAGATATTTTCGTCTGATTAATAACAGCTGAAAGCAGCCCAAATGCAACATAACTTCTAGTTCTATTGAGTATTGATTGATGCGCCAACTTTTTTTGTCTGCTCCGACGCGTTTGAGTTAACTGACAGCTGATTTCGGCAGAAACATTGTGAACGCATTCGAGCTGAAAGCAGTTGTGGTATAAACCACGTTGTTATTATACATCACGGTTCATTTGATTTGCGTGTTTATTCTAGTAGACGCTAATAGCAGTGCTCCATTGCTCAAGGATCTTGTTAAGTCAAACGTGTGGGTGAACTGGGTGAGTGCCCTGAGTACTAGTGTTATTTAGAAGCTCAGACTCAATTAACTGAGTGCGCGAGTTTATTTTGGAGTCTCTGATCTTAGGCATTCGCGTCATTAGAATTAAAAAAAGAACAACACCGTTTTTGCATTAGATTTTGACGATAGCTTTATACGTTGCACGTGATTGAATGTTTTGGTTGTATATGAGAATATAGAAGATTTTTGAAATGTAATTTTCCTTCCTGTGTTTTTCTGTTTTAAAATATTGAGATATTCACATTTGTTCATCAAGGACTTGAGTTGAAAAAGTTCTTTTCTACCGCCATTATCGAGTATTTACTTAGCAATATCAAATTGACAAATATAGTTGTAAGCGGAAGCCAAACAAGTGTGAAATGTTAGCCAGAAATAAGATTCTGTGGTCTCGCAGGTGATTATCATGCTTCGGTTTTCTTAGAAATCAAACTTAGATCTTAAAAATACTATTGTTTGAAATAACCTAAAACAGTGACAACTTCTGGTCATCATCATCTATTCTTGTCGTGTTAAAATAATACTTAATTACGCTTTTATGAATATTAAAATTGCAGTATTCATACGGCATAATTTTTATCTATACCATTAATTGCATATTCAGCATTCGCACCACTATACATTCCAAATAACGAAGACATGATTTCTATTAAAAGATAGAAAAAACTATTTCAAAAGCTTTCAGTACTAAACAAAAAAATGGCAAAGCGAAGTTTTACTTTGCCCTTCAGTAGACTTTCAACGCACTTCCAACGGCAAGTTTTAAAATTTGTAAATCAGTTTAATTGAAATGTTTTAGCGCTATTAAGGCAATTTAGAAATATAGGAAAAGAGAAAAAAACAGTTTAATGAGACAGGAATTAAGTTAAAGCATGTTGGAGAAAAACTTATTATTTAAGATAGATGATAAACGTTAAAAACTTGCATAAAATTTCAAATTTGAATCCAAAACGTGTACTGATCAATTAATAGACGAAATTTCTGTGTTTAATAATGAAGTTTTATGTAAAACGATAACCTTCTTGTCTTTTAAAACCGCTAAGTTTCATAACTAAAAATAAAAACTTGAATCTGAATTCTTTTGAGTTTTGCAACTGTGAAAATAAACAATATATTATGGCATTAAACGAAAAAATGATCTACCTTGCATTCTGATAGCTAAAATCTTGAAAGAGAGTTTAAGTAAAAAGAATTTATGTCCGCAATTTTAGTTTATGCATATATATAATTTAAGTTACCTAATATGGAGACTAGAATTTATTTTATTAACACAATTTTTGTGAGAACTCAAAAGCTATTTATCCATGCAAAATATCACCTGAACCGTCTAATGCACGGTTCTGTATTTCTGCAAAAAAGGAAAAAATTCTAAAATGAAAACTTTTTGTATCAGAAGTAAAGCAACCTTAATGACTAACTGCGAAATACAGCAGTTGAGTTAAGAATCAAGCATTGAAAGATTGGCAACATAGTATATGAATCATCCTGAGTTCAGACTGTTATTTGTTTTGGCAAATATAAACCGTTCCGTTTTGTTACGCTCCATGTAAGCATGTAAACAAAGATTAAGTATTTATGCCTTTTTGTTCGACTTCGATGCTGAGATTTCATATTTGTCCAAGTCCATATGGGGTTTAGAAATTATTGAGTTCTTCTTCAAAGAAACCCTATGTGATACTAATGTTTTGAGCTCCCTGAACAAGTCTGTGTCCCGATATCACACGGAGACTTAAGAGAGGCTTCAAAATTTTCATTCGTTACGCTTTAAAGTTTTTCCAATTATACTTTGGCAAACTTTGACAACAGGCAAGTGTTTTTCATTGAAGGGAAAAAATAAATAACAAAACCATTCTATCAGAGCGAGCGCTTCGCAACGCATGATTCATTCTATTTCCCGTCGTAAATTGATCCCAATAGACACATATAAATACCACAAACAATGGGCTAAATTACTATATTACTGTTCATATCTATTTTGAATTCTCTTTTTGATGATTTTCTGATGGTAAAATTTACTTAAGCTATATGACCAAGTAATCCTGAACAAATCAAAGATCAATTTTCATGCAAAATTTTCACGTACTTGTCCGTTGATGAAAACATTCACGATCGTTGTTTCTCGAGTTTGTTTATTTTACACGGCATATCATTAATTAGAACAATTAACATACTTACCAAGTTGATTTAATTGTTGCGAACAAGAATTATTTTGACTTTTGACTTTTCATGTTATCAAGCAAGCAAGAAGAACCTGACTTTTTTAATTTAAATCTCTTTTCTTAATATCTCCTATTTTTCCTTTTTTACTAAAAATGTAAAACTTGTGCAGGAGAATTAATTAATTCTACAAGAAAATGATATTTAAAATACTGAGAATATTGTAGTATGTTTATTTTGTGGTTTATGATGAATGCAGACAGTCTATTTTTGTGTGCTGTTTGAGTAGCTCATCCGTTTTAATTTTAGTACGTTTATTACGACATACGTCTTTATTCAAGTGGTTTGTATATAACTAAACACGTAGAAATAAATCTAGAATTTTTTTAAAGCTGTTTTTCAGTTTGATAACTAGTAACGTCACAGATTCTTTAAATTCCAAACAACACAGATACATGTACACATTACCAATCACGCTTTCTAATTTCAGTTTATTAACTTGGCGCTCTCAGCCATTCAAGACCTTCTGTTAGTAAGGCTTAAAATTAATCTAAGCAACTTAAGTCTCGAAATTAAAGTGGTTTAACTTAGACTTTGTATTCAAAAACCTTAACGTAAGTCTTTTGTTCATTACTTGCAACAAATCCGCAATGCTACATTATAAACACACTTTTTTATAAGACCAGTAAAATTTCAGTGTCACGGCTCATTGTTCTTTATTTGTTCTTATTTCTATAAGCAGTTTGAAATAATGAAAAATAGTGAGACAAAAATACAGGACAATAAAAACACTGCTGATCGTTTGAGGAGCTTTTATTAATATTATGACATGAGTACATGTCATTTGGGGACTATAGTAGATAAACAAAATGGCGCCTCATGTGTCATGTGTTTTACTGTTCACAAAGCGAACATAAATTACAAGACTCAGCAAAATATTTAACAAGAAACATTTTCACTTTTTTGAGCTCAGCCGGATTTTTCTTCTAATTTCTGCTTTGTTCTTAGTTTTCAGCCAATCTGAGCGGCCTTGTTTTCATGAATTTGTTCTTATAAAATAGTGTGTAACTAACTATACTGCGAGCTAAGAGCTCCCAGCGAAAACGGTTCAGTTTTCCACAACACAACATTTGCTCGATATGGAGCAATGACTGAATCTTTTCTATGCTCAAATTTTGATCTCTTTATTAATTAAACGTTTATATTGAGAACCTGTAGAATCTTGCCTAGCTCATAAGCTTGCACCCTTTTACTCGGGGTAACTTTTAAAACGATTTAGTGCTTAGAGTAATCAGATAAAAGTTTATTCTTGGTTCGAATGTTTCTCAGTCCATTTCCTTTGTATTGATGTGGATATTCCGGAAAGCCTTAAATTAAAGTCACTAACTCCTTTGTGAATGACTTTCACTTAGAAGAGAATTCGTTTCTCAGTTTGTGCTTTAATCTGAATTGCTTTTCTTTTTATGTAATTAGTTCAAATGTTTTTCAATCTATGGACAAAAATATAACAAAAAACTGAAAAATACTGTTTCATTAAAATGAGTTTGTATTTTCGAACATACTTAATTTTTTATTTGCTTGCTTTAAATTTAGCGGTTAACTTTCTTCACAGCAGCCGTTTAAAGCTCTCCAGTGTCAGCAAAGAGGCAGCTTGAAAAGAACTGACCTGATTTTTCAGACTGACCACGATGATCAGGTTGTTTTACTTTTATTTTGTTTTAACACTCATATATTCAGTACTGAGACAATAATATGCAACTTACGGTCAGAGCAGTAACTTTGAGTAGGACAAAAGCAAATTAAATCATTCAATTCTACATCAACCAAAAGCATTTGTATCTTTTTTGTCTTTTGTTCTGACTTTTCTGATTACACAGTTTAAGTTCTAAATTACAGTTAACCAGTGAAAGATTATTGAAGTATAACATTTGCTGTATATGTAGCAAAAGAAAGAGCTGTTAAAATCTTTGATTTCTTTGGCATCGGCATTTTCATGAAGGTGAGCAAACAGCCACGATCAGCACATTTTTTAGTGCAGTTTTTTGTTTTCTACTAAAACAAAATAAAAATATTTTGAAACATTTCCTCCCTAAAGGCTCCATTATATTCAAAACCTTTTATTCTTAATTTTATCCCTTATTTTGAAATAAACGCCATCACAAAAATATGCGGTTTGAGTTCGCCGCTGTTGCCATTTCTTCCTGTCCATTGTTATCTCGCTTTTACTACATTAAATCAAAGAGGAAAAACGATAAAATGAAAAATGCAATGAGTTATTAGCAGTAATTCAAAAAAAAAAGAAGTTCTTAAAGTAACTTTACATAAACTGCACTAGATATAGAAGGTAAAGAATAACTACAGATGCAACTGTATAATTGCTTTAAACTATCATAAACACAACCTACAACAAAAACTATAATAATAGAAAATACGCTTAATACAAGATAAGCATATTTAAAATAACCTAGTCAAAAATTTCGGAAACAATTTCTTTCTTTTTGTGGATACTTTTCAATAAATGAGATAGTTGTGTGGAAATTTTATGAAATTATGACGTCAAGTATCCATGATTATTAGAATTAATGTTCAATTAAGCAGTAATGGCCAATGTTTTACACCATTGCTTTCGTCCATTATATATTGGGTTAGATGTTCTTAATTAATATAATTTTGACCCTCGGCGCAAGTATATAAGAAGAATCGGTTCTTTGATCGTCTTCAGAAGTTCCACAATTGCAAAAAGATTGTGGCACAAAATGAAGCTGTTAGTTCTCCGATGTGTTGTTCTCATCGTCTCCTTTTCTTCGTGCTATGGAAGTTATATAAGCAAAGGTAAGTGTTTCGTTTACACTTCATTTTGAAATTACGGTTGTAAGCTGAATATTTAGGGAAAAGCTGTCATTTTTTGGAGAGACATTTTTCAGCGAGCTCAACAATGAAACTTAAAAATACATATTACATACATAAAAAACGATTAATTACATTTTTTATTCAGTCTGAATTGATCTAAAGTTTTATTGTTTTATATATTAGCTATTTTAAATTTGTCCAACAATACCGAAATGCAATGATCCAGCTGAATTTCTTATATAATTAGCATCTTTTTTATTGTATGATCCTCAATGAGCTATAAAATACATATATACTCTAGATCTGCTAATTTTTCACCATTCTTTTTATTAATGCTAAAATTAAAGTGAATACGAAAAATTTTACTGATAACAGTTCATTGCGCAGAAGCCCCATTAAAAAAGTTTTTCAGTAATCTTATGGACGACACGATTTTTTTTTGCAGAGCAAAGCCCTTACGTATTCCCGTTTCAAAGACCCATCTGTAAGTATTTTAATTAATATGTTTCTGTTGTGTTTTGGTTCAGTTTCTAAAACTTTACTGATGGTTTTGAATTACTACAATTACAAAGCTTAGTATGTTCGTTTGAGCTGTAACCGAAAATTAAATAATTTATAGTTTTTCTGTTGAGATATTTATCTAAATAAACAAACCCCACGACCAGTTTTATTCGTGTGAAAAAAGTGCTTCACCGATCGATCCTCATTTACTTGTATTGTAGTTGTATGGGTGAGGCCTAATGTGCGCATGCGTGTAGGTTTAAGGCAAACCTTAAAGTTTGGTACGACTACAAGAGGTTTGTCTGAAAGATTCCTGATCATGAGACATTGATACGCCATACATTTTTACTTCCATATACGTAAACACTCTTGCAGTAAAGTTCGCTTTGCAATTGGTTTAAAACAATGGTCGTTAAATGTTCTTTAAAATGGGTCAAATGATTTGTAATTTTTTCGCGTGTGTTAATGACATGGGCGGTCTTTGTCACAGCAGTTTAATTATTGTAAATGTAGATTTTGACGTTTGCGCTGCATCAAAATAATACTATAATAATTTAAGATGTTGACACGCATGCGGGGACCTGATTTGAATTGAGCACATCCATGTGACCTAGTTTTAATAACAGTTATATAAGCCGCATTTTTACTGCTTTCTTAAATACATTTTGGTACGTAATGAGTTTCGTGTCAGTGTTGTCAATAACGAAATCTATATCCAAAAATGTTCTTAGCACATGGATTCTGGGTTCCCTATGGTCCATGGACTCGGTGTAGCTCTTCGTGTTCAGGAGGAATACATTCTCAGAAGAGATTATGTGTTTATCCTATGGCAACGCAAAACTCTATAAAGGTGAAATGCAACGGATCTGACTACAGAACAAGGTCGTGCAATAGCAATGTTCAGTGTTCCGGTAAGTATGTAATAGATATCAATAAAAGGACATTTTTTTATCAAATACAAAACGCTCCGCCATCTCATAGGTGTGGTATACTAAATAGAGCTCACTAAATATGATCTTGATTCCATCCCTTTTGTTAATTACTAAAGTCTTCAGTTGATTCAATTTTAGTCCTGCCATGCAGCTTTCTATTAAGTGTTCACATATTCACATCAGACCAAGTCCTTCATTGTTAAAAAAGATCGCATCAATAATTTCTGATCTTCAAGAGAAGTCCTTTAAGGAAACGGCTTGTTTTGTTTTCCTGGTGCATGAAGGCAACTACACTCCTTGCCCCGCACATCCTTTCTCTTTCTTTTTTCTTCCTGACCGGGAAATTAAACCAAAGTTATCCTGCTTTTAGTAAGCCGCTAGTCTGCTGTGCGGGAGGTCTCGGGTTCGATTCCAGGCCGGACCACCACTCATGGTATTAAAATAATTGAGGAGAAAATGCTGCCTTTGCTTCAACATCTGCAAATGGTTAGACTCGCGTCTTCTCGGATAAGGACGTTAAACCGTAGGCCCAGGAGTAAGATCCTTGTAAGGGACCTCGAGTCCTATTAT
>JAOBRB020313570.1:0-10969 GCA_027575285.2 Zoanthus pulchellus | reverse complement strand
CTTATTTATTGTTTAATTTGTAATTGTCCGTAATCCAGCCCTTTGGCTGCAATGGATTTTATTAAAGCTATCTATCTCTCGATATCCCATTCTGATTCAGTTCTCAAACATGCATCGCCATGTTAGTAAGGTCAGATATTATCACGCGTAATATAAATGAAAGCACCATTCTAAGACAGTTAACATGATGTAATGACTCAACAAAAGTTATTTGTTGTCGTTTTGTATCAGACTCAATCACGTAATATTATATATATATTAATGATACTAAAGTGTATATGTCAAACAGCTGAATACATATGAAAGAAAACATTATCAAGTGGTTTACAAATATATAATTAACTGCCTCAGTGAAACCACTCAATTAGAAATTTTCGAAACGTGCGAGTCCTAAGCGACTGAAAATTTTGACCGACTGAAAATAGTTTTCAATTGTTAAAATTGCTGGAGTTGAAACACAAATGCACAGTGGGTGTACTTAATCCGCGAAATAGAAAAATATTAAAAGTAAACTGACATAAGAAACGAGTTGTTTTGTTTTCTATATTCTTTCAATTTAACAGGATGCATATGACTCACGCTATTACGAGAAAACAATGATAAACATCGACTTGCAGGACTATTAAAATCTCATTTAAAGATATAAAATGTCATTCAAAATGAAATCTAAATAATTTGGATCTTCTTAACTTATCTTTACCAGAAAAGAAAAGATTAGGAAAATAGAACTTTGGACTAAAATAACTGTGCAATAGAAGAAACTAATTGCGACGCTGCTCTTGTGGTTCCACACTTTGATTTCTCTCAAATCACCAGTTTAGAATCGCAATAAGTGTTGCATCGCGATTTTTTCAATTTTTTCACGCGCGTTAATTTTGAGCCGGTGATTCTAGATTATATCACTTCGCTCTCCCTGACTAATATGTTAACTGTACGGTCAGTATAAAACACGGGCAAAGGACTGCGGACTACTGACTGGGTATAAAATACGGGCTAGGACTGCGGACTTTGTGTAAAACACGGATTGAGAATAAAATATGAACTAGACTACGGAATGGATATGAAGCTGAAGTGAATAAAAATGAATCATGGAGTAGGTATTTTAGACTGCATATAAACGTAATCGTAGCTGAGAAATACTGAAGTTGAAGTTGGTAATTATAAGATTTAAAATGAATAGTATTTTCATCATAACGTGTCCTGTTGTCTTTACACTACGGCTAAATGCCGGGCAGTTGGTAATCGTCTTAAATAGACTAAAGTAAAATAGTTACACTTAGGCTCCGTTTACACGTATCCCGTGATTTTTATATCCGCAAATATTTTTATGCGAATACACCTAGCGTCCACACGTGCTCCGTATACACTCGGTGTATCCGGAGATTTCTGTTTACGCTCTCCAGAGTGGAAGTTTCTGTGTATCCGGATACGTGTGTACGTTCATATCCGTATATTTTTGTGTACGCTGACGTCACAGTATCAGAACTAGTCTTTTCCGCGCGAGATTTTGACTAATCTTCTGAGATACCCGGATACGAATCGGATACGTGTGGGCAGTTGCATACGATTCGTATATGCTACGTGTGGACGCAGATATTTTTGTATCCGGATAAAAAAAATTGCGGATACAAAAATCTCCGGATACGTGTGGACGTGGCATTATAGATCATTTTTAAAGTAGAAACACAGGAGACCCCCGAAAGGAATCGAACTCGGATTTTCCATTAAGGTCATTTTGGTTTGCTTCAACACAGACAAAATCTGGCAAATTAATTCAATAATCAAACGTATTTATACAAATAGAACGATCGTTATAATAATATATTAAGATTTCGATAGCTATACATCTATTTATATTTTTAGATGATCTCCATTGAAATGTAAAAATAGTTTTCGCGTCAGAAGCATGCACTTTAGCGGTATTGAAAGCTAACCGTAAAACTGGCAACTGACATGAATGCTATTTAAAATAACCGTAATGCTATTTAGGCTAACCGGACTGCTATTTCGTTATAGAATCCATAAACAAGTTGCTGGCTGTTCATTTAGTTTATTTGAGACCGCGGCAGTGGTTGACGGGCACATAGGCACTTTGTCGACGTTATTATTACGAAGTGGCTAAATGCCCGATAGTCGGGAAGAGTCTCAAAAAGACTATATGCCGGACAGCCGTCGAAAACTGTTGATTAACAAAATGCGGTTATATTTATAATAAATTGCAATATAAACAATATTAATTTCAATGAAAATGCTAAAAAAATATACAAAATAAGTTCAAATACTGTCGCAATAAGATGAAAACAACTAAATTTACAACTTACAATCACAATTGCAGCGGTGGTCTAGTGATAGTGTTTTATTGTTAGAAGTAGTGGCTTCCACGTTCGTGTTCGATAACATAAAATTTTATATATGTGCAGTAACTTGACATGGAGTTGGCAAGAATGGAAATTGTGTCATGAATTTCTTTCCAGATGGACTTCTTTATATATGGAGCTGATAAAATTTCGAATAGCCTATGGCTAAGTTCCCTCAATTTCTCTTAAGACATACATGTTTCATCAATCGGTCGTTTCTTGGCTTCTACATCTTTTCGGAATCCGGAAAAGCGTTGTTCAAAAACTAATGGAACGGAACAGCCCCTAGATTCCAGAGTTGCATGATTTTTATCTATGTACCAAAGGGCATCACTTAATCCATTCACAAATGACCATGCAGCAGTTTGGTTGTCCCGTGTCCATCCCAGGCCCTTTTCCTCAATTTAGTCAAAGATTGTGTTTTTCAATTTGACAAGTCCAGGATACTTCTTGCTATTTATTCGTGGAGAGACAATCAACTCTGACCTGGCATTCATAAGAAAACTTGTGACAATGGGTTTAGTGTGCTGTACTTGAGTACTATGGACAATGTTGCTGTTTTTTAAAGATATGACAACACAAACCGAACATAGTTATTAAGGGGAAATGTCCAGGACATTTGCCGATTTTAAAACGGTAGTTAGATCATCCTTTGACTTCCCAACGGCGACGGTTAACACCTTTCCCCTTCCAAACTCGTCTTCATCTAAAGGTTGATAAAGTTCATCCAGCTCACAAGCAGCAAATACATCAAAACGTTTGAGTAAACTGATGTTGTTCTCTATCTTTGCACCATACCATTCTTGAGGAGAGTACCGTGTCCCTTCTTTGCTATACAACAAATTTATGTAAGCGGCATGCCAAAAGAATCACTGAAATATTTCGACCATACTGTATCATATTTTTTGTCTGGATGTTGCGAAGGCAAAGATTTTGTTATAAGAACATTGAAACCAGGCCCACGCGCTCGTATCGATCCGTGTAGATCTGATATAGAACGTCTGTCTTAAAATATTAAACTATTTTAAACTGTAAAACAAAGAAATTTATTTCGAAAAAAATAAAAAATAAAACAGAGGCGGCAAAAATCGACAGGCGGGCGGTGACGCAAACCAAGTATTTTTTTGTTTGGCCTAAACAACTAAATTTTCAATTTTGTTCATGAATGTTTCTCGTTAGGTGCATTTACAACAACAACAACAACACTCTATTTGGATAGGGTGCGTAATTACAGTAATTATGTACCGTATTCTCCCTTACGGCCCTATATTAAACTAAAGCTAAAAGACTAATAAAAACTACAATATATGTACAAATATGGCATAAAATACGACAATAAAAATCTAAAGAGATCAAATATTAAAGTTAATGAAAATAGATTTTAAGGTACATAAATGTTTATCGCTCTATCCGAATCGAAAGATATTTGATAGATATTCGAATCCTTGTTCAGATCTGATTTCTTTCTCTGTATGATATTCTAATTAAGTTTAGACCAGAACTGTGTTTGAATGTGGAAACTCGCTGCACATCTAAAAGTTTACATTTGACAAATCATGAAAGCAATTTTGTGTTTTACGTTGTTTATTAGCGAGGAAATGTTTCAAACTAGAGCTTTTAAATAAAATTGGACATTTATCTAGACTCTATTTTTCATATTTCAGAGGCAACAAAAATAGCTAACGATGAAAAATAGAATATTAAAAATTAAAAATTTTCAATTTCACGAAAGTTGCTCGTTGGGCGCGCTTAGTCGTCGGTGCTTTATCTTCAGATGAACGGATTCGGATCTCTGATCTGATCTGACTCCTTTTTACATATGATATTTTTGGCAGTGCATGAACCTCCAACACGTATGGACAAAAAATGTTTTAAATAAATCAATTTTTCTTTAGACCTAGATTTACAAGGAAGGTAACGAACAGTAGAAGAAATGATAATTCAAGAATCGCTGTTTAAATTCTGCAAAAATGTTTCAATTTTTGACCATCAAAGCAGCCATATACATAAAACTCATATTATACAAAAGCAGGGCAGCTATAGTGCTGTACTTAACAGAGTGCAGTTACAGTAACAGAACAAACGAATCTCAAGAAGTTTCGTCGCTAATTTAAAGAAACTCGTGAGGTTTCGTTGACATTTATGAAAAACTCACGAATCGAGTTTTAGTCGAGGAATTATAGTTAAAATTTAATATCACCGAGATCACAATAATAAAAGTGTGTAACCGAATCACGTCACTGGTAAACTCGACATAATTTATTGTGTATGTAGTGTTGTAATGTCAACATGTTTAGAGAACAGCTGGGTGATTTGAGACAACAGCTTGACATGCCGCATGACCGTGACTTGATCACATGTGCGATCCTCAGCGACCACTTGTCGATTATATCAAAAATACAGCGTTCAATTTTATTTCAAACAAACAAGTGAGCGTCTGATCACTTAAAAATGTATTATTTAAAATTATTAGCCTACACTGGAAAATTGCCAACCCCCCAAAAAACAAGTCAAATGTTACATTTTAAAATTGTTCCTACAGAGGAAACAACCCAAAAATTTATATTAAAACTCGCCTATATGATTCGGAGGACGACTTTCAATAGTCAGAAAATGTTATCTTTTTTAACATGAACAATTTTCCTTTTAACTTAAAAACGTTTTAGCGATCATTTAAGACTGTCAACCAACTTCGTTCAAAACGCATTTCCTGATTAGTAAGTTCAAAAAAATATCTTTCAGCAAGATGGTGAATATTTTTGTCATGATATGCTTGTATAGCTCAAAATAAAAAGATTACATGAAAAAACCTGTATTATTACAGGTGTATCTTTTTCAGACTAAACAGCGCCTAATTGGCCAGCTACAGCACTAACGAGAGATACTTACAAATGGAATTTGCAGCTATAGATAAACGGCTTTTATTAGGGATAGGGGAGTGATTTGCAAAGATAAAGCCAATTTAATCTGAAAAGGAACACAGCCACACCCACAGCCTAAGAAATAATGTCTTCTTCGGAGCCGTTGTCACGCAAGGCTTTTCTCCTCTGGAACGGTTGCTTATACGAGCGCTTCCATTTGCCTGGGTTGGGTCAATCAAATGAACGTCAATTGATCTTTATGACAATCAATAAGCAATCACTTAATGAAACGTCCCGTGCTACTTGGCCAGTTTGCAATGTTTGCGCAGATGTATGTTTGAAAATGACGGTAGGTGTGGGGTTTAAATTAAAGAAAGCTAGCAAAGCAATTATCTAGTCAAGTATATAAAATTCAAGTGTTATTTAGCAAGATACTCCATTGGCACTACATATTGTACTCAGCATGAACTTGAATTTATTCCAAGCCCTCGAAAGATTAGGTTTTTATGCAACTGATTAAATTGTAATAAGAGTTGTTTCAAAAGATGCTGCTCAGATTGTTTTTATTGTATCTGTATGCATAAATATGCCTTCAAAATACTATCACGTTCCAAACTTTGGCAAAACCCCAGAGTTTATCTCTAGAAACAAAATCATAACATCTACAATTTTTGAAAAGTCATGTATTTGCCAATGTTTATAAATTGTCTTTGATGCCATAAACATTTACTGAGGGAACTCCAAGCTCTATGAGACGGTGTTCAAAACAAAGTATTAAGGAATGCTGCGTTTGGTTAAGCATCCATTCCCGAAGTAAAAATCCTTTTACGATGACTCGGGTTGCTACTGCGATGGAGAGTATCATTTCTAGGAAAAAACCTAAAATTTTGCCAGACATTGCTCAAGTGAGCATTTACATTGAGATTACCAACAAAACATTAAAATGACATGCTTTCTTTAATTCGTGGATTTGCCTTTTTGGCAACCCAAATTATTCACCAGTCCTATATTATTATTACGGACAACAACTTACAAGAAGAGTCTGTGGT
This sequence comes from Zoanthus pulchellus, assembly GCA_027575285.2. Lineage (NCBI taxonomy): Eukaryota > Metazoa > Cnidaria > Anthozoa > Zoantharia > Zoanthidae > Zoanthus > Zoanthus pulchellus. The sequence goes on along the minus strand of JAOBRB020313570.1, from coordinate 4,702 downwards.
GGTCAATGCAATGAACAGGTGGCAGCCTACAGGCCGAGAACACAATCACCCTCCGCCCACTCTTGTCATCCCCTGCAATAATATTCTTAGTTTGAGGAACAAAAGTTGGTAAACTCCTGGGCCCAGTTGTCCAAAAGCCGATTAGCACTAATCCAAGCTTAAATGTTTAGCCCAAGATCTTCTTTCCAATCTTACAAGGAGAGATTTTGGGTGCTTTCCATTCAAAAAAAAAATCTGTAACTCTGGTATGACTTCAAATGGAAAAACGAAAATTTGGGGAACTACTCTTCGAAAATTTCGAATAACCTCGTTCCAGGCCCACAGCCGAACTAAAATTAATGTCTACCACCTGGAAAACTTGTAAGAGATACTTTGGTACTGACCATGTGATTGTCCATGAGACGTTTCCAAACGTAGTGTTCCATTCGACCACAGAAATTCAAATCGGATTTTTTTATTGAATGGAAAGCACTCTTTATCTGTAATTTTGGGATTAATTAACAAGACGTTTCCTAGAAAAATACAAACAGTATTCATACAATAACCGTTAACCTTTTCTTAAAGAAGAAATTCTTTTTTAAATTTTTGCTTGATCTAGGGTTAAACATAACTATCGCACATTGGCTGTCAAATGGGCAGTATGGCAAGGCAAGATCTACATATTTACTACCAAGTTCTGAACAGCAAGAAGAGGAAAAGGTAAACGTAATGGGGTGGTGCTCACTAAACACCCTTTGTGGCAGCTAGAGACTGAATTTCTAATTAAGGTCACAGCTCAATGAGGTTGATCTGAAGAGCAGTAATGCTAACTAGGCACTCTGTCACAGAACACAATATATGCATGACCTCAGAATACAGCATTGGTCACAACCACATTAGCTGGGAGTCAGATTGAGGCAGACAAATCTCAGATAATGTGCTATCAGAGCCTGGTTCAGAGGTGGCAGGTGTGAGGGATGACAACTGTGCAAACTTGACTCCCTAACAGCGGTGAGTCTCACTATGGCAATCAGTTGACTTGTCAGCCAAAATGTCAGTGGAAACAAATACATTGCACAAAAACAGATTCCTTTGGTATTTACCCATATTAATTTTTACCTATCTTCCTCGCCTGTCTATATATACCAATGAAAATCAACATCTCTACAGTAGATATGGGAAATACGGTTATGCAGCTCTGTTTTGGGGGGAGAAAAATTGTAATCTGTACCATAAGAAAATTCCACTTAAACATCCATGCAGAAATAGACTATTGGAAATATTTTTGAACTTGGCTTTCAGAACAACATCAAACAACCTGAAGAGGACAGCCTAAGCACTGTCACAATTTTATCTTGACAAAAATATAATACATAAACTATGCAATGCTCATATACCCAAAAAGGACAATGAAAAATAAAACAAAATTGTATTGGTAGTAAAAACAATGACCAACAATTTAGTAACAATTAAAAAGAAATAAAAAAAACCCCCAAAAATCATGAGATCTTGCTGCTTGTAACAAGTGTTTTTACAAAATGTGATATATAAAATAATGTTAAAATGACTAACTTTAGAATTAAGTGTCAAGAAAAATCAATTATATGTACAGCTTAATCCTGGACTGTTCAATTAACAGATTTTCCTGTCTATATAAACCTTATTCAGGCCTTTCAAATAGCAGCCATTCTGCACTAAAAGTGAACTAGTCTTGCAAATGCTTATGAAACTGCTTGAGCACAACACAATGCCAACATTAATTGCTATTTTGATTGTTTCCCTCATTTCCAAAGCCCAAACAGCTGCCATCATGAGACTAAGAAACACTGAATAAAATTACAGTATTTTTCCCAAGGTTCAAAATTTATAACGATCTCAAATTTTGTTTCATTTTGTAAGCTCTTTTGTTTGGTACAAAATTTTTGCCGGCTGTTTTTGTAGCCAGATAAAATATCCTGTTTGCAAAACAGTATAGACATAAGTAACCTACAAGACAACTGTGTTGTGGAAACGAAAATCGCCGACAAGGTTCAAAATCTGCCGGCCGCTAATTTGAACACTGTTTCCACTCTTATGCAACTATTTTGCCCTGTTTATCTTTAAATTTAGAAATTTTGTATACACCCTATTATATACCATTATTCTCCTTTATTCTATTACTGTATATTTGACATAATTTGCCAGAATAAAAAGGTTTATCAAAAGGTAAAAATTTATTAAAAACTATTTAGAAATTAAACGTTTTCAAGCATTAGCTCATCTTCAGGATAAAATGTAAAGGATAAAATGTACAGGATAAAATGTACAGAATAAAATGTACAGGATAAATTCAACAGGATAAATTCTACAGGATAAAATGTACATCATGAAACTAAGAACCATTTTATCCTGAAGATGAGCTAATTGCTCAAAAATGTTTGATTTTAAATAGTTTTTAGTAAGTGTTTACTTTTTGATAAACATACTTTTATAATTTGGAACTTCAGAGTATCTATTAACGATGTTACCTGCAACCGACAGAATTTGATGCCTTGCTATGCTGTGAAAGTCGTCAGTAACTGGATCAGCCATAGTTGGGATGGTGGGAATAGTACTGGGTCCATCACATTGAGCCTCTCCATACTCTGATCAAATATTTTCAGTCAGTTTCAAACTTCAATTATGATACATTAACTGAGAGTAATTCATGTCATTCATGACAAAATTACAAAAACATATGTTGTGGTTTAAATTTTTTTTTTTGGTTCAAATTTTTTTTAAACCAGTTTATTTTTTTCAAACAAGTTTATTTTTTTTTTACACCAGTTTATTTTTATAAACCAATTTATTCTTCTCATATCACTCTCAAACCAGTAACTATGTAGTGATACCTAGAAACATTGGTCTGCTAGCAATGGTTGCTTGCATGGTCAAGTAGGGATGAAGCAGGACTAGAGATCCAAACAATAGGGAAAAAAATAAGGAAAAAAGAAAAGAAAATTAACAAAAGAAAAAATGGAAGTTAAAAAGATAAATAAGTAGGTCGGTGAGTGGGGAGTGAGAGGGGTGTAGTAGGAGGAATATGAGGGAGGAATGTTCCAATCAGTTCTTCGACACTCTCAAATTAAAATAAAAGCCTTTTTTAAGACTGCTCACAAACCCGTTATACAAAAATTAAACCAGTTTTAAAAAATTTAAACAAGGTTAAAAAATTAAACCTGGTTTGAAAATTTCAATCTAAAATGCAAATTCAAACCACAACACATATTACAAACTTTGCTACACCAAAATTCAAGAAAAGTGTTTAAAATTACACTAAATATTCTCAAATTTTAGCCCTTTAACTGGTTGCTTTAATAAGCAAGTTACAAGTTTTAAAACACATTTATGCAAATTATTCATCAAGCTAGCCTTAAGTTTGGCTATATTAGAAATTTGTTGACCGACTTGTGTTTTAAGAAGTCAACAATAAGTTGAAGGAAATAAGTAAATTTAGATTAAAATTCAAATTCAAATTTTTAGTATTATAAATAAATGTATAGTAGTCATATACACGAAAAACTTACTTGATTCTGATTGGTTAAGAGCAGGGCAATTTTCATACTTTGTAATTTCATCCAAAAATTTGTAATTTTGTTGCAAAGATTTGTAATTTTGTGCAATTACAACATCAAAAATTTAAATCTGATTGGATAATAAACAATATAAAGTTGATAATCAAAATAAAAAAGCAGAAGTTTCTATGACAACGTTGGAGAAGTTTTCACAGTAAAAACTTTCTGTTTGGATGACTGTGTTAAATGCTTTGCTTAAAATAATGAAGTTTGACATAAAATGTTTCTGCATAACTGTCAAATTTAGTTAAACTTTGTGTCTTTCAACACGTCTTCTGCCAGGGAACTTCTAGCAAATATATTTTTTGAATGAACTCCTTTGACAACACTTGGACGTTGTTAGTATTTTCCTGGCTACAGAAATATTTCCACCAGATGAAAGACAAAGAAGAAGTTTTCATAGTCAACTGCAGTTTACAAAGAAGAATTAATTTAATTTGTTATTTGAATAAGGCACATGACTTTTGTAAGCCAATTGAAAATAAATGACCACATGTAAAGTGTCACGTTGTCACTGTCAAGATTTTTCTCCAGCACTGGGTATGAATTTAAACTACAACTTGTGGTAGGGCTCCAGATCGGGAGATCTAGAGTTGTGGAGAATGTGGAACCAGTGTCCTAGCCAGGACTAGAAAACAGAAGGGCGCCTAATTTGCATAATTTTACATAACAATAGAAATAGGCATAATTTGGTTTTGAAGTTACAATATTCCTTTTCAGGCGTTAAAAAATGTAACTAAGAAAGATGAATCTTAAAAATATAACTTTCATTAATCCACTGCTTTCGTCGAACTGAAGCCATGCACTATTGATTTGCCACGAATGATCGAACTCATTCTGATGACGGCTTGTAGTTTTGTTTACAGCGTTCGTCTCCTCACTTTTATTCGCCATATTTGCTTGTGTTGATGGTGGTTCCACTTGCGGCTGCTTTTAGTCCAGGAGCTGAAACCGTGTTAACGTTATCTGAGGATACAAGAAATACCGCTGTGGTGATAACTTATGTCACGTGACCTACCACATGACACAAAACAAATACTGGCGTCATATTATTGGTAGACAGTTCTCTTTACTTTTTTCTTGGTACGGCACACTTTACAGAGTGTTAAGGTCATTAAATTCAAATTCAC
>JAOBRB020313461.1:0-10970 GCA_027575285.2 Zoanthus pulchellus | reverse complement strand
ATTGTATTGTATTGTATTGTATTGTATTGTATTGTATTGTATTGTATTGTATTGTATTGTATTGTATTGTATTGTATCGTATTGTACGAAACATAGTAACCTTCTTAGCACTCATGGAATACCAACTGTAAATGTAATAACAACCTTTGTGAAATTTATATTATTTAGTTCACAAGTGAATCTTTTAATCAAATTTTAGTAAGCAATGTTATTAGTATTTTTGTAATTTAGAGACTCATTTGAAAAAGTAAAATTACTGCTTATGAACACAATTGTAAGCAATCACTAGTGTCACCTGTAATGTACACCCCACGAGTAGCAGGCCAGCATCCCTGGGAATAAGAATTGAAATAGTTTCAGCTAAGCAAACGCTATACTGAACCTGACATCCAGTATATGACAAAAATGTACGCTTGCTCTAAAGAGTGCGTCATTTCAATTTCAAACCGTTTGTAAAATTAATTAGGATCTATTTAATGTCCGTTTTCATTACGTTTAGGTTGATTCTGCAAAAGAAGCACTCGAAAAGGAAGACACAAAGTTGGATGGCATTCTATTGACTGTAAACTCAACAATCACAGAAAAGGTAGACCATGACTTTTTGTGGATAGTACCACGTAATCTAAGAGGCCCACGGCACTAGCCAGATAGAGTAAATGAATGAGTCAGTAAAGTGAATGAGTGTAGTCCAGGTTTTCATCGTATATTTCATAGTTATTATACGATACTTTGGTCGTTTTAATTCAGAAAGTTTTGGTCGAACGTTTTTTACTGTTTTTGATTTTTGAATGATTCATGCAACTCCAATAAATTTTATTAAAATTATTTAGTTTAATCTTTTTTGTCACCATGCTCTGGTAATTCTGGTATTTATTTTTTTATGTAAACCTTCCCTGTTTCACTATCCTTGAGGGTCCTTACTTTACATCAATGCTCTCATTATTTGTCTCATACTGTTAAAGTTGTTTTTCACCATTTTTGCTGAATCTACTGTAAGAGAGAGTGAACACAGTTTCATAAAGCGCATTATTCTTTTGAGCTTGCACTATATATATAGCTACATGAAGTCTTAGACTGCATACCAGAATATTTTACGATGTATTTCATTTTTATGTTTTTGATGTTTATGTTTTTTGTTCAAATTTTTTTCACATTAAATTCGTATTCATGTTCCATTTTCTCATAAAATTTTATTCTGTATATTTTATCTTTATCTGTATTTTCTTTTCTTTTTGATATTTCATGTTCCAAGGCTAAAGCGAAAGAAAATCAGGTAGGAATACCAGGTCTGAAAGGAGTCAATGGTACGATCGGTCCAAGAGGGCCAAAAGGTGACTCTGGTGTTAGTGGGCCTGGGAATCTGTCGCTCTGTACTCGTCATACAAAACAACCAGCTAAACCAGCCATCCTTACTGTAAGCTCTGATATACATGTAAGTATACAATGCTTGTTCCATTACGCTACTTTAAGTTTAACTATATATTTGCATGTATGAATACCGGTAACTCAATGAAAGATTTATTTATCTGTGTCTCACAGTTTGTCTCTGATAGGCCACCACAAGTTTGGATCAGCTAATCAGGGAAATACATATCTAAAGTAAAAAGTAAATGCTGCCAATTTTATTACGCATAGTAAACAAATTTATCTTTTGCTTTGCACGGTTAATAAAAAAACAAAGACAAGACATGCGACAATGTGCCATTGTGTATATGTAGCTGGATAATGTTTGTAGACTAAACTGACAGACTGCAAACAGATTACACGCTCCTCACAGCAACAATAGCCAGACGTAATTAGCTAACCATACTTCACTATTAACAGAGTTCGTGTTCTCCTCAACAGAATACAAAAGTGTTGATGAGCGTCAGTTGCGCTGGCGATACAAAAGAAATAATATCCCGACTCAAAGTTACCAATAACCCCCCGACGAAGTACGAGTGCAGTTGCCACGACCCAAAAGCTAATTCAAATGTTAACTGTGTTATGCATTATTGGTTATGTGACAAATAAAGATCAGTTTCGGGAAGCAGTTTTAGTCGAACAGCTTTGGACTATAACAGCACAATTTAGCAGCTGTTTACGTTTGTTTCGGATCGCGGACTGGCTATGATTTCTGGTCAATATTTGAGAGGGTGTGCGTGCTACACATCAGTTGAGGAGAAATAGTTGTTCAATTTTCCACCTTGGAAATCTTTAGAAAATGTGACATAGTAACTTTCATTGATTTTTTTTCAGTGGGGGACGACGTCTCGTCTGATCAGTTTTTTTTATTACTGGCGATCCTACCTATTTGCTTTTTACAACTACAAGATATTTATTACAGTTATGTAACTGCAAACCCGAGAAATGTTCTAACGTGCATCGACAACTCCATTATCCTATGGCCTAATTTTGTGGGATACTGTTGTGGAAGATCTCCTAACTAAAGACTATAAATGTCTATCTAGCAGTTTTGCTTAGAGTTTTTACATATCATAACATAACTTAACATAATTCAATATAATAATGTCAATAGTATATGTATATATCTTTAACAATAAATTGTTGTTTGATAAAGCTATTTGAGCATTCAGTCTTCACTGGTAAAAAAAAACAGTTAGGGGCATAATTACGCGCCCCCTTCTTCCTCACCCTCCCCCTCCCCACCCTCACCCGCCTCCTCCTTCCTCACCCTTCTCCCGACACACAGAGTAAAAAGCACGGGACGGGTAATAACTTTTAAAATACTCGGTACGCGGTATCAAAAGGTCGAAGCAGCGGTTACTTCAATTTATCAAAGTTAGCTGTCAGCATTTAATCATGTTACTGATGTGCACGGTAAAGTGATAGGAAAATTTCAGCGTTTGTGTAACATATATCAAGTAAGAATGGCTTTGGTTGCATGGCTTTATCTATTTTTGATTAATATTGTAATTTGATGAAAGATTTGTAGCAGGTCCCTTCTTTCATAAACACTTTCATCTTAATAGATATAACTTATAAGAACCAAATTAAGTTACGATTTTCGGAGTAAATCCCTGTAGTTCAGTGGGTAGATCGTAAGGTTTTTCTTCTTCTGAACGCTGAACGTTTGAGCATAGATGGACATCAGAAGGAAATTTGTGTATGTGCGAAAGAGAGGTCGGACAGATAGTTTATGAGTACTAGTATTACTCCATAGTAGTAACAATATATTGAAAGCAGATGTAATCAATGTAAAATCAGCCTCATCTAAAGAAAGGTACTAGATGCTGAAAGTCCAGAATTCGAAAGTGCTCACGAACTCACTGGCACGTACTTTGGTTCCGTTTGGTGGAGCAGTACAGGGGGGATAGGGGGGGTGTAATTCAAGAATACATTGTTCGTGGACGTAGTACATTCAAAGCTATCAAATGTTTCGTTCTGCTGTCAAAGCAAAACAAACAATGCGCGACGCAGAAGATGTTTAAATAGGGAAAATTTCTAGAAGTAATGGCCTCTTTCACTATACATAGAAAGTCGTGTCAAGACGGAAGATGAGCTTGTCTTTAACAGAACTATACTTTTGTTTTACACTCACTTGATTTAAACGAGTCGAAATTGGAAATAAACGTTTAGGAGGAAGTAAAATATTCTAATCAAATGAATATAGTTATTAGAATTCTGAATACCTCTATAGCTATTGACAAGTTTTGTTTATCTTGTAGATCTCTTTTTCTTTTACTATAAGAAACTATCCTGTTTTTTTAAAAAAAACAATCAAATTACAAAATGCTGGAGGTACGTTTAAGACTCAAATGGTACAAAACAGTCCAATACTGAGTAAATACTAATATTTCTGACGTTAGTAATCGAATCGGTGCCCACAGTTTTGTTCAATAATTTGTGTCGAACACAAATATACGGTAGCTTTGCATTGGTTTGCGCCGGATTCTTGTATGATTTAGAAAGCACAACTAGAGCCCAGAGCATTAGCAAGCTAAGAATAGGGAACTGAAACAAAAAAAACTAAAGGAGAGCAAGGTAAAGCAAAACAGCACAAGGTTTAAACATCAAAGTAGCAATATTGTACTGAACAGGGGCCTGGAAGTTTGCTTTCCGTCTCAATGTGTAACAAATAAACACCATGTTGCAACTGATGCATTCTCCATTATTTATCAGATACAACTGCAGAGAGCGTCAGTAGTATCTGAATTTTAAAAGAAAACAATTTAAATTCGTGATTTCCGATCAAAGTTTATTGACAAACTCTGTGATCCATAACATAACTTTTTGATCTTTGCCGTTAAAGATGATATCATTATACAGTAAAATATTAGCGTGACCCATCATTTAAAGTTTTAGAGACAAGCCCAAAATATTTTATAGATATGCGTCATAACCTAGCAATGTACGACGATTCGTGATGTCCTGTATATTGTTCACCAACTCATAACCATGATACAAAACAATAAACGTTAATTGTGTACTGAGTCGGAAAATGAGATGAGAATATTCTTAACTTACCTTTAAAACAAATCATATGATTTGTAACCTGCTGTTCAAAGTTCTTTTAAAAAACTTTTAAATTTCTTACATAAATCTTCGTTCATTTTGGAAATACGTTCATGTTTATGCCGAACAGATGAATCGAAAGGGAAGCAGAAAAGAATTGCCACTTCTAAAACAGGGTCCAAAGAGAAATGAAGTGAGCAAGAAGAAGAGTCAACAAATGCAGGATAATCTAGGATTTGATTCGTCAGATGAAGAAATAAAAAATGAAAGGGAGATGTTAGTATTACACAAAGGAGTTGACTTACGACAAACTATGGTATCAGCTGGTATACAAGCTAAAAAAAACAGCCATCGAAAACACTCCGGTAATTTACCAGAACACACTCAAGCGAATCTACATTCTTCTTTATCAAGAGCAAATAAAAATCAAACTGACGAAGATTCTTATAGAAATAATAATATCAACACTATGGAAACAAAACAAGAAACGTTAAACAAAGAAAATGATTTAACAATTGATAATAATACAAAGAAAACAGAAAATCTCTATTCGACTTTAAAGAAACCAGCATCAAACTCTAAAGGTCTTTACAATCCTTACGCAGTGGATAACACAAATACTGAAGATCACTTGTCCCGGAAAATGGACGATAAACAAACTAAATACACTTGTGACAATTTAATTGTTGGTACGAAAACGTTTGAAAATGATTACTCGAAGCTAAATCGAAAAACCTTAACAAAAGCCCCAACGTTACCCGCTCGAAAAGAAGGAGAACCTGTGATGATAACTGGACAACATGCTGTGGAAAATGACTATTCGACACTTCATAGGACACCGGCTAAAACTGTCCACGCTCAATGTAAAGGTAAAACACTTCAACACCCCACAAGCCAAAATGAGGCGCTTTATGCAATAGTAGGGCGTACAAAGAAGCCAGAAACTACATATGACACTCTTGAAAGAACTTTATCACAAGAGAACATCCTTAGCAGGTCCTCCTGGGCGTCTAATGAAAATCTGTTGTACAATCCATATGCTGTAGATAACGCAGAAGTGAAGTCCCTAAACAGTAAGCGCAACATTATTAATCCGATTTACAATCATGTTCTGGAGAACTCCCGAGTTGTCAGTCAGAACTTCCCCGGTAGTAGAGCTAATCCAGTGTATTATGGAAATAGTTCAGGAACTGAGTTCGAAGGAGCTCACATGAATTTGGGATTTGACTTGTATGAAAATGAAGGCGACCTGTATTCTGAACTTACTGCCTTTCATGAAGGGGCGTGCGCACTGGTAAGCGAAAAAACAGAAAATTCAGAGTTGTCCGATATGTTTTGTCCCTCCGTTCGGCAGCATTATTGGTCTCGGGTCATGTTACTTGTTATTCTGCTTTTGTCTGTTTTGGCTTTGTTTTTTATGATTTTGATCACAGCAGGAAAAGTTGGTCCAAGTTGCCATGGTGACTGCAAAGGTGAAGTATAGTTGTATATATTGTATTATACCATACTTTGTATTATACTTTGTTCTATTACTGATTTAATAATTGTAGTCAGCATAATAAAACATATCCGTATCCCTTTAAAAAACCTAATCTGTAGATAAAAATATATACATTCGGAGACAAAGGACTCAGGAAAAATCTGAGCTCCAGACAGGAATCAAACCCATGACCTTCCGTTCACTAGTCCGACGCTCTGGACACCACTGAGCCACGGGAACTCACATGGTGAGCAAGGTCACTATATTGGGTTATGATACACAATCACTGAACGACACTAGTTATAGTGTCTCATGGACGCAATGATCGTATTAACTGCATCGCGTACTCACATTAATGAAGTCTCTGGTAATGATACAAACAGGACAATCACTATAATAAATAATATATAATATTAAAAACAAAACAATTAAAACAATAATAACAATGCTAGATAATAAGACACTAAAAAGTTCATAAAATGACTCATAAAATAGATCTGGAAACTATTACAAACAAATCTGAAAGTAAAGGAAAGAATTGAGTTTTAATCTTACACAATCATGAAAATGTTAGTGCAGATAACTAGTCATGTATTTTGACTAATTAAATTTGATAAATTCAAATTAATCTAGTAGTAGTAGTAGTTAGTTGTAGTAGTAGTAGTAGTGGTGGTAGTAGTAGTAGTAGTAGTAGTAGTGGTAGTAGTGGTAGTAGTGGTAGTAGTTAGTAGTAGTAGTAAGTAGTAGTAGTAATAGTAGTGGTGGTAGTAGTAGTAGTGGTAGTAGTGGTAGTAGTGGTAGTAGTGGTAGTAGTTAGTAGTAGTAGTAGTAGTAGTAGTAGTAGTAGTAGTAGTGGTAGTAGTTAGTAGTAGTAGTAGTAGTAGTGGTAGTAGTAGTAGTGGTAGTAGTGGTAGTAGTGGTAGTAGTAGTAGTAGTAGTAGGAGTAGTTAGTAGTAGTAGTAGTAGTGGTAGTAGTAGTAGTGGTAGTAGTAGTAGTAGTAGTAGTAGTGGTGGTAGTAGTAGTAGTGGTAGTAGTAGTAGTGGTGGTAGTAGTAGTAGTAGTAGTAGTAGTTAGTAGTAGTAGTAGTAGTAGTAGTAGTAGTAGTGCTGGTAGTAGTAGTAGTGGTAGTAGTGGTAGTAGTGGTAGTAGTAGTAGTAGTAGTAGGAGTAGTTAGTAGTTAGTAGTAGTAGTAGTAGTAGTAGTAGTAGTAGTAGTAGTAGTAGTATTAGTAGTAGTAGTAACACATTTTCAAAATGAGCAGTTTCTTCTGAGAATGTTTTAGAATAGCAAAAAAATATCGAAAATAGACGGCGTTTAAAACTGTTTTATATCCAAAATCTGTGTTCTGATTTCGATAAAATTAAACTACGATATCTAAAGAAAACAACAATTATTGTAGTCAGATATACGTCATACGCATGCGCTATTGCGTCTACCGGGCACAGAGGGCGCGATAATCTTTAGCCATAGTGATGTGCCTCAAATCCATTCTTTGCTTGACGCAAGATATCATCTGCCTTTAATATATTTTTAAAAACTTTGTATTTTTACTAAGTCTAAAGATCAAACAAAAAAGGTCTATTTTTTCCAAGTCCAAGTCAGCGGCTGTGTACACGATAATGTTCGATTTAATATAATTCCTTTGACATAATGCATATGCCGCGCTCCTTAAGAAGCAAACAAATATTCAGCTCAAAAAATGTCAAGAAGCATTCAGATAATCGTTAATTCATTTTAGTATTATTGTAATTCAATGATCTGTGAAAGTAAACACAATTGATATACATTTAAATTTGTTTCAACAAATAAACAATGCAAATTTTTATATTAAAAAAGAAAAATAATGCACAGCATTCTTCATTTGGTTTCTGAGCAAGTGTCTCTTAAAAACTTGCAGTTTTAAAAGTGATGAGCAAAGAATGAGTCTATGAAGATAGTTTGACATTAGTTAAAATGTCAAAATCTTCGAATGATTATTGTAGTCCGAATTCTCTCGGCTTAGCATCACTAAATACCTCAAAACGTACAAACAACTTACCGACTATTGCTGGTAAGCAAAATGAGCTCGGCGAGAACGCAGAAGAAGGGCATTATGCCTCCGTACAAGAACTCTTTTCAGAGCCTCGACAATCAAAAACATCGGCCGACCATTATTATCAAAGGGAATCATGTTTTAGTCCACTTGTTTTGGTACTGGAACTTATTGTGGCAATAACAGGTTTGGTACTGATTATTCTTGTATGCCTTGGACATCTTGGACCCCAATGTGAATGCAGTAAAGGTAAAGTTTTGAAGCTTAACAAATATTCTTTTGTTTTAATCTTATCAAAGAAATACTTTTGCCTGTCGTTGAGGATATCTTAAATTCTCTTTTTTTTTTTTGCGTCTTTTTCAGCTTATTGTGATTTTAACAATACTCCGACGACCGAAAACCTTTTCATGTACTCTTTTTTTGTAACAAAGCTCAACATAGTAAGATTTAATTTCATAATTCTTGATCAGTTTAATATAAGCTATCGACCTATTTACATTTTGCTTCTAAAACATTTCCTACTTCGTTTTATGTTTGTTTTGCATGAAAATATCCTATTCAAATCATTGGGGAATAGATTCTAAGGTTTAGTTAACGGTTTATTTAGCGCCGTTAGTCACTTCATGATGTGTTGGAAAAATAACTTTATTAAAAAAATAAATTATAACGCATGCGATGGCTTGTTGTAGAACTGAGCATGTTTTTTCCAAAATGTTATCTACTCTATGTTTTGAATTAATTAGTCAGTCTTTTAAAAAAACACTAAGTTCAACAATATTACTGAACGGATTAATAAGTACACCCATTGTATATAAAGCTTCCTTTTCACGTTAACTTAACCTCTTCTAGAAAGAATTGAAAGCAAATTTTAAAAGTATATTTTGTTTTGAGTTCGAAATCAAAACTTAGATATAACTAATCTTCACCCAGACCCTATAATATACGGATAAACTGTATGTATGACTATGAGTGTAGTAGGATCCAATACGGAAATTATCCCACATTTTTTACTTGGTTTTTATCTTTATAATGAGGATATTCAATTGAAATAAGATTAAAAAGTTAGAATATTATTCAACAAGAATGAGCCGCATTATTATCCTTTCTTCAAAACGTCTTTACGCGTGTATGAAAAGGACAAGAAAATTAATTTGTAATTATGTATATAATATTTTTTATTAGCCAACTGCACGAATAACCGTATACAAATGACATCATGAGAGGGTCTGGGGCGAGTACAAATATCCTGTCGTATCGTACAGTTTGAATGATGTTCTTACTCCAGAAGACCTGTTTTTACCAATAGCGTTGTTGTATTCTATTTTTATTTATTTATGGATAATAAATCACTTATTAGACAGTTCAGTATGTAGTATGGCTAATACGTTTACTTGTCCTGTGTATTTTGGCTCGGCATCGGGCTTGTGAAAATACTACAAGATTCCTCAAGATATCCTGCCAGACTATTCACTAAATTATCTAATAAGATATATCTGTTAATTGCAATAGGTTATTATTAGTATTATATCCCTCTGTTTTCATTATTATTGTTATCATTACCATTGCTATAGGTATTGTCATTGTATTATACTAATTTGATGCTATAATATTCTAGCTTTTCCAATATAACTTGCTAGTGAATAATATATTTTGTCAAAGTTAATTCAAATTGATTAAGATATCCTTGGAGTGCATTTCATGGCGCTATCTATGAGGAAACCACATAAAACCTTGATGAAACCACAACAATCATCTAGTCGTAAACTTAAAATAACAGTAAAACAAAAGTCTTAAGCGGAACAAACAATGAAGATAAAGAAACTAGATATCAAAAACGAAAAATATTTTTGCTCACGCTTATTTAGGTTTTGATTTATCGGTAAAGTTTGGGTTTGTGGGTGGGTATGGGAATGGATTGCGATGGATGGATGGATTGCGATGGATGGATGGATTGCAACTGCGATGTGTGGATGGATTGCGATGGATGGGTGAATTGCGATGGATGGATGGATTGCGACGAATGAATGGATTGCAATTGCGATGTGTGAATGGATTGCGATGGATGGATAAATTGCGATGGATGGATGGATTGCGATGAATGGATGAATTGCAATTGTGATGTGTGAATGTATTGCGATGGATGCATGGATGGATTGCGATGAATGGATAGTTTTTGGCAGTTCATAGTTTCTATCCGAAGAGCGCAAATCGTACGCCTGGGAGGCAAAATCCCTTTGAAACAATTCTTGTTAGTAAAACGGAGTCATTTTATTAGAAATTTTAAACATCATAATTGCGGTCTAAAATGGATGGATGGATGGATGGATGGATGGATGGATGGGTGGATGGATGGATATATGGGCAGATGGAGTGGGTGGGCAGTTGAACAACGGAAGTGTTATTTGTATTAAACTTTAGCATTAAAATACTTTTTTCCTCCAATAGGAGCATCGCAAAGAGAGCTGAGCAAATCTCTCCCGGATGACAGCTATTTACTGTATTTGATGAAGGAACTAACAGCAAATGTCTCAGCCTGTAAGACATCATCGGTAGGTGTGAATTGCATTTTGTCACGTAGCAAATAATTTTTGTTAAGATTAAAATTTTGGCCACTTAAAATCACAATTCAAAATACAATAAAATAGGTTTTTGAAAACCAGGAACAAGAATAATGTTTAGAGAATAATTTTATGTATCTTGATTAGCAACTGTTCTTAATCTCGTTCATCTTCCTGTTTTGTTCTTGTTCTTCTGAATTAACTCTGATTTTTTAACTTTCGTAGAAAGATGTCATGCAGAAATCATTATTGTTTCACTCAGAATTCATTCAAGAAGGAATGAAGGTAAGAGTAAAACATTTTATTTTGATGGCTATTGTTGAGCAACCATTTCAACGAATCTCTTAATTCTTGTTCTTATTCTTGTTCTTGCTCTTGCTCTTGCTCTTGCTCTTGCTCTTGCTCTTGCTCTTGCTCTTGCTCTTGCTCTTGCTCTTGCTCTTG
>JAOBRB020313350.1:0-10970 GCA_027575285.2 Zoanthus pulchellus | reverse complement strand
CAAGCCATTTAAGCCTCTGGCTTTGGCCTTACTTATATTCTGTAAACCTGTCAAATGTAAATTAAAATTAAATAAAATGATGGATAATTTTTTTGATAAAAAATACAATGATGCAAGTTAATGATCAAAATTACACGAATCAGCTTTTTATTTACCCGAGAAATTAAACTGCAATGCGGCAAACAGATTCGTTGTTGTCCTCCCAATGTCGTCCATAGAAAGCCGCCATCTTGGAATTAGCTAAAGTGTTCGAAATTTCCGAAGATCGGTCGGCCGGCCATTTCCGAATGGAGGGGGTTTTGAGATATAACAGTGGTTCCACTGGAGGGTCGAGCATTCCTGGGTCGACCTCGAAAGAGGGTGGTTGCGCAGGGCTACTCTGACCAAACACAGAGGAGAAATAATCATTAAAAATACTGGCAATCGATGATAGCGTGGTTTTTTCTCCGTCACTCAGGCCTAAAGACATAATGCCTGGGAACCGGGAGTCTTTACTTTTCAGCTTGAAAATAGACCAGAATCTGTTAGGATTTGAGGAAGGATCCACGTTAAGGGAGTTGAAGAAGTCAGTGCGACTAGCTGAAATCATATTCTTGATTTGAGTTCTTAGTTTCTTAAGCTTGTTTTTCAGGGCAACACTAGGAGATTTTTTGAGCTTTTTCCGCACAGATTCCTTCCTCTTCAGGGCGTGGATAATTTCTTCCTTAATCTACGGTGGTGAATTCCGTCCTTTAATTCTTTTGGTAGGGATGTAACCTTCACAGCGGCGAGAAAAATATCTTCCCACTTAAGCCAGCTGGTGTTCACATCGTTTTGGTAAATAGCAATGGATAAATCAAGTTACGCCTCTAAGGCAGAACCCATTCCATCAAAATCGCCTTTCTTGTAGTCGTATACGGTGCGTTCTTGTTTCGGTGCTGCCTTTTTAGAGGTCTCAAGTTGGAAAACAATGGTGCCATGATCAGTGAATAGACCGCTTTCCGCTGGGCTTAACATACATAAATCATTGATTTGGTTTGGCACACTTGTAATTACCAGGTCAAGCACATTGTTGCCTCTTGTTGGGGTGGTGTTAATTGTTCCAGAAATGAGTTTTCTATTGCACCTGTTGTGTTCTCCTGCGACTCCCAGGAGACCTTCGGCAGGTTGAAGTCTCCGCAAATTAGAGTATTTGTGTAGCGTGACGAGAGCTCAGTTTAAAATCTATCAAATTTATCAAACCAATTGATCTCGGGTTCAGGCACTCTATAACAGCAGCAGATGAGCAGTTTCAACTTAGATTTGGTAGTTAGCTCAACTGTGACGACTTCCAACGAATGCTGTTGTTTTGAATGCTAATAAAGTAGCGCCAGCACGGGTTATTTTGTCGCTTCCGGGTATATTTCATATCCAGCAGGAAGGATCTCGATGTTTTCAACAAAATAGTTAAGCCATGTCTCTGTTACAAAGACAATATCCGCTTCTTTACCGTAGACTAACTCCTGGAAGCGCGAGAAGTTAGAAATATTGCAACATGTACTACATTCTGTTGGTTTTACTCGTTACTACACCACCGATACCAGATTAACTGGAAAGTCTTTGATCCTCTCCTTATATATATATGGTTTTCACTCCGTAGAATGCAGTATAGTAAAGTAGAGTGGTGCAGTGAGTGTCAATCATGTCGTGTCTTACTCTCACTTGAAATATGTGTTTCAACTGAACCCATCAGACGAGCCAAGGAAAGTTTTTGTAGTATGCGTGTAAATATTGATGAATATGTTAACATGTATTTAGAGACAATAATTGTTATTGATTTCTTCAAAACTTAAACTTTTTATTGCCTAAACTGAACCAATAGTTTTTGAAAAAACAACATGACCAACTCAAGAAAAACAAAACACGTTGTTTCGTAGCAATTGAACTTCATCCACAATACTTTATTATCAACAAGAAATGATGACGTCAGATGAGGAGCAAAATCATTGCTCTTCGTCCCGCGTTATGGTGACAAAGACACCAATTAATTAATGTAAATTCTAGCCATCATTGTTGTAATGTAAATAAGGTAACCAATTTGAGATCGAAAACAGAATTAACAGAACTAGAATATTCGGATATTTTTGGCAACATATCTTTTTGTTTTGCGTTTATGACAATGGTATTTGTTCGGATGACGTCTCGAATCTCGTTTTGTAATGCGACGTCATCAAAACTTCAGCTCAAAAGTTTTGAAAACAGGAAATGAGATACCAGTTAAAATGGTATTGCTTACAAGTTCAAATACCGTTTAGGTTTGACCTCAATAATTAAAATTGCTTAACAAATTAATAAAGGTCAAAATAGAAGGAAAATAGAGTTATTTATTACAATGGTAGCAATTTATATTTTTATCATACTTCTATTCCTATGACGTTTTTTTAATAGTTTAGCTTAGCTTAAGAATTTTGTTTTAAGTATAATGTTCTGAAATTTTGGCAAGATTCTGCTAATCAGCCGGCGCATAATCTTTTATAAAACGTCAGAGTTCAACTAAAAATATTGATTAGTTTATTTATTTTCTGCCGGAACGAAATTTTAGCTAAATAAGAGATTAAATCCGATATGTTTTTTGTGTCTGATATAGACACAAATAACCCATAATGTCAAATTTGAAAATATTACTATTAGTAAAATAACGTCAAACACGTTGCTTTTAAACTGCTGTTGTGAAAGCGATATTTTGCGGAATCCATCGACTGTGGGTATTCGATTGTAAAAGCAAAGAAACATGAGAGTAGATAAGCGAAATCTAAATAGAATAGTCGAACTTCACGGTTAGTTGATTGGGAGATGTTCAAATAACCAATGTTTTTTTTAAAAATTATGTTTACAAAACGTACTAATTACTATGCCAACTATGTAGTGTAAACAATTTGTATAGTTTTCAGGATATACAAACGGTTTTAAAGTGAGTTTTCTCTGACGTCAAGTAAAAGTGTACAGATCTAATCGATAAGCAAAAGCTGTCTCCACCATAGCGGAGCATTTTTTTTCTTTTTGAGTTTGCTTAAGGCTTTTTCATACAAGACTTGTAGATTTCCGTTAAGAAGTTTTATTGTAATCTTACATCTCGTGTTTTTAATTTGAAGTGAAAGACGTAAAATAGAAAATTCATATTGACAAAGGAGTAGCGCTCCGAACGTCAGTTATTTTAGTACACAATATTCATCAATAACAATCCTAGAACATTCAACCTTCAAATATCTGAACATTTTTTTCTCGCCAACGCACCTTAACACTTTTTTCTCTAACTCTTTAAAGGTTACGACGTTAATTGAAAGGAACTTTTGGTAACGAATGCAAGCACACCTTGCTTGATTTCCGTTTGCATAATTGTTCACCTACTCCCACCATACATAATTAGCATATGATTTCCATTATATTATGGTTTAAGAAATCATTCTTGAAAACAATGAACTTGAGTAATGGTTGGTAGAAAATAAGGACCTACCCTTGTGACGTAATGACCAGTAAGAAATAAATAAAATGGAACTCAAAAATGGGAGCTCAGCAGCATACAATTGGACTGAAACCATCTGAGATTAATCCAGTCTTATACTTACTAAACGATTAGCAACAAACCAACATGAGAGGATCGCCAATAGTTGTTGTAACATTAATTGCGCTAATAATCTTAGTGAACACAGTACAACAGGGCGACACATTTGCACTTTCACTTCTAAATGGCAAGAAAATTCAGAGACGAAAAACTACATCAAGAAGAAGCAGAATTTCATCAGCAAAACTTGCAAAACTTGAAAAAGTTCTGCGACGAAAATTCGTTTTGAAAAGTAAGCTTCATAGTTTGAATAAGTTCTTGAAGAAATACGAAGCAAAGGTGAGAACGATTTTTCTAAGTCGGCTTGTGTTAAAAAATCTAAATTTGCTGGTTTTAAGGCGGAATAGCTGCAAAATGCCCCGACAGTAGCTGCGTATGTTTTAAATAATGTTTTCTATGTTTAATGTTTCTTGTCGCTCTTTTTTTAGTTAAAAGAAAGCCGACGTCGTGGTGGTGATTTGCGGAGGAGAAAGGTTCCCTAGCTAAACCTGTTATGAAAACAGCTATACAGTTCCTTCTGGAGAACAAGAGTTGTTCAAGACATTCAGCGGCCGGGATGACTCAACCACAGCTACAGCAGCCATATTTATAGAGTACGTAATATACAAATGGCATACAAACATGTACAAAAGGATGTCATTAATATATAGAAGATCAAACAATTTACACATCCAATTGAAAATGGTGTGTATTAGAAATTTATTAAGCGTAGAAGACAATCTATTAACTACAACTATGTATGAAAATCGCATAAGCTTTATTAATAGAGTTCTGTCATGCAGTGTTGAGAAGTTGCAAGGTGAAGACAAAATTGAGATCTCAAACACTACGTTCTCAATGGAATATTCGTCAAGTGAACTGCGTTTGCATAAAAACTTTAATCACGTGAAAGTACGTTAGTTATTGCCTTTCAGTTTGGCAACGCTTCAGCTATTACAATACGTAGTGCATGGACCTCAAATAAATTGTTTAATTGAACAAATTTATGGAACTAATAAATATATGAAGTTTTCTATTTGAATGTTTTTTTTACCTTTGTAATAACATTTAACTTAATTCATATTTGACCGGTCCAACATCTTTTACTTTTCTAGCTGCCACAGTTAAAGGGGTTTCGAGGTATAGTGATTTTAAAAAATGTTTTTCGCTGGGAAGAAACAAACGATTGCTAGATGAACCTAGATTGGTTCAATTACAAAAATACATACGTACAGTTTACCCTGAGCGCCGTCCATTCAAGGTAATGATAATTATGAACTATAAATGGCAAGAGCTATATAAGTACTCTTTCGTCGTCATCAGTAAATTCTCTAGTTTTACCCTAAAACAGGTTTATCTTCTGAAGCGAACAACTCTATTAACACAATTTGATGGGCGACAATTACAACCGGCATTTCACTGAGTCATGCAATAAATTAAAATAATTTTAGTTTTTTTTTCTTGAAGTCCCTGACAGCATGGCTGATGCCTGAAATGTTGATCTATTTCGATAAACAAATTAATTAGTACTAATGTGATTATTTTAAATTGATGTCCAATACTGAATGCCTGCCTGATCAGTGAACGATCTCGGACCGCACACAATAAATAAGGAAAGTAAAACAAAGAACTAAAAATATTCCTTTTCAGTTAGAACAGCTGAGTGAACAGCGCAGCAAAATCTCCAGTAATCAGCAGAAATGAGTTTGATCTACAAATCAGAATTGCTAAGTATTTTTAAGCAAATCTAGTTCTAATTTTTCTAGCTGTAACCTAGAACTGGCATGGATTTAATCATATCAATTATATTTATAGTTAAACCCTCAGTGATCGCTCCAATTGATACAACATCGTATTATTCGTGTGTGTTATAAGCAATCTCAAATTTAAATGCTTTAAAAATGAATTATTTGATATTATTTCAGCAAGACATTTTTTAAATTATAAAAATAGGTTTTGAAAGTATGGTTTTTTCTTTCAGAATCTAAAACATAGTTCAGGCTCATCAACAATGACGGTTGCAGATGTTTTCTGAAAAGGATTTGTGTAAAAGAAAGCTTTCTGACAAAAAGAAATTTGCAAACAAGATTATTCATTATAAACACACTAATTTAAGCAATCCATCAACCAGCTGCAGAAAGTTTGGTATTCTAAATGAATAATCTTGGTAAACTTATGAGAGGTATTATTTTTGCCCATTTTCTTTTACCAGGAAGGCAATATTTGCTTTCAAAACACTACCATTCAATCAAGACGCAACGCTGATCATGTGAGTCATTTTAATGTACTTCCTCTTCAAAAAAACAAAAGGTGATACTTTGAATTGCAGGTCGGTTTTGTGGAGGTGAAACAAACATGTTTTCATCAAAACAACTTACCCCCTACTTGCAAAAAGTAAACGCCCCAGAAATGACAAGTCTAAATATATATATAAATAAAGCGCATTTAATGAAGCTTACAAAAAAGTACAATATCGATGAAATTTATAATCCTCTGTGGCATTATTATTTCTAGCTGAGTTTTTATTCTGACAAAATGGGCTTTGAAGCAGCACCGCTAATCGAGTTGCTTTGGGCTGTCTCTAAAGATTAATTTGTGATCGGCACGTTTTTATAAATAAGTGCTCCAAGTTCCTGCACTATATATATTATATATAAATATATAAATTTAGAGTTTCATTTATAAGAGAGATATACCACCTAACATAGAACTGTGCTGTTACAAGGCTTTAACAATTTTTATGAGAATTATTCACATCGATAGATCCGGTCATACTTAAGGAAAGTCATATTGCCCGAGGTCTCGAAAGAAGCTTCTATCTCTGCAAACAATTGAGGAACTTTTCGCTGTTTCAGTGACGTCTTGCTAGCTCCAGAAAATAAGGATAGCAATGGAACTACCAAAACATCCATGCATGAAACTGAGAGAAACATCGTTTTTTTTCTAGAGGTTTTTCAGCTGTCGTGAACATCATGACGTCATCGTAATCACAAGTTTATAAAATCATAGCTGAACAGGAAATAAAATTTGAAATATCACTGCTATTTTTGGACCAAGGTCAGGTACAGATTAGATACGTTGTGGTGTTTCAAGATTAATAGTAGTATGAATTAATTTTTTTATGATATTAGTTTGTGAGAATTCTGAAGCAGGCCCACTACTGCGTCATGGGTTATCACTGCTCTTCTGTTTAATTCTGTATTTGTATTATAATAGAAGGGAACGAACAAGAGTGTTAACTAAAAAGTTTTAATTTTTTTTTAAAAATTATGTCAATGTATTTTAGACATATAATTTCCTGTCTTTAATTTAAATCAGTTACATAACTGAAGCTTTAATTAACAAATAAATAATGGTACGGAAAGTTTAAACACTGTTCCTGTTTTACAATGGAAGCTTTACAAAGTAAAATTGTAGAGCTCTACCGTTTTACTTATTTGACATGGACAAGAAGTTACACCTTTTATCGTTCCGCTTTTAGAGATTCCTTATTCTATCGTTTGTCTGTTTCTCCATTCCCTTCCCAGATTTAGTACTAGCCATTATCTCAACACTGTTTAGTTTACATTAGACAAGAGAACAGAACAAGTTTGTGATGTTAATACAAGAAATATATTAATTTTCTCGAAAACATTGTGTAATAATTTTATTATAGCTTGAGAAGAAAGGTACCACAAAGAAAACAAAATTATTATTATTATTATTATACCATTATAACGATAACAATAACTATAATAATAACAATGATAATAATAATAATAATAATAATAATAATAATAATAATAACAATAATAATAATAATAATGAAAATAATAATGATAGATATTGGTAAAACATTTTATTATCAAAATAATATTAATAATGTACTACCGAGAACAAACCCTTTACTGGAAATAAAAAAGATTTGCAACACCTACGGCGTTGCAGCCGTACTGACCAACGGCCATCATCAGGTTCCTCAGTTCTCACGTCTTGTGGTACTTTATACACTGGATAGATAAACATTTTTATTATGTTGAAATAATAATGCTAAAAAAATTATGGATATCCGTAATTCAAACATCGCTAATAAAAACAGATTTAGGCCCTGATTATATGGAACGGGCAAGCCCGGTTGAGCAGGTTGAAACACAACTTTCAGTCCGGTATTACATGCATGATGCGAACCAGCCCGGCACGGTTAGAAAGCTAGAAAGAGTTTCTTATTTTTTGCAATATGGCAGAATTGCGAAAATCTTCCACTCTATTCGCTAAATATGTATTTAACGACATTTGTGGCTGAAATTCCCAAAATAAATTGGCCTCAGTTCCAAAAAGCAGACGTTCTTATAAAAAAAGTGGACAAATATTTGAATTTGACAGAAATTGTAAGGCCGGGCCAGCCCGGTTGTGCAATGGTATAAAACATTTTCAGCCCGGTTTGCCGGGATCCCGGACGGTTCTAACCGAGATCTCGCCAAACCGGGCTGAAAATTTTCCATGTAATCGCGAGCCGGCAAATTTTTACAGATTTCACTATGCGGAGAGCCGGGATCTCGTTAGAAAAACTCAGCCCGCTTAACAGAGCCAGCCCGTTCAATATAATCAGGGCCTTAAACGGCCTGTATGCACTTTTGGAAGAATAAAGTCCCATACAATAAATTGTAAAATTAATGACAGGCTCCAGTGCTGGAATGAAGAAGTAAGAAGTCTAACTTAAATTTATGTCATCAGTAAGAAGACAGGGACAGCTGAACTCAAAATTCACTGGTTCTTTTATACAGCGGCTGTACTGTATACGAGACACTTGGATCATTGTGTTAAAACACCGATGAACAGACTTCATTGTTAATGGAATTTTTAGATTTAAGTATCTATGTATTTTTTACTATTTTTAAGAACAAACACGTGATCAGCGGTAACGCTTCCGGCTGAAACCAAAGGAAAAAATGGCGGTCAGTAAGTGAGTGAGTGACTATAAGTGAAGATTTTGGCTGCCAAATTTAATTTATGAGGCAGACCTTTTCATGGGAAAAAGCTAATTGTCATTTTATTTTGTTTTTAACTTAATTGTTGCCATGCTTGATGGCATATTAAATCCGCAAGTAAAACCGAAAAATTGACCTGCTGTTACAACAGATCGCAATGTGGGCAGTTTGATAGAGAGACGCAATTCGGAATCCATTTTTCATTTTGAAATTTGCAGGTGAGAAAAGAGTTCTCTTCATTTATTATTTTCTATTTTTGCTGCAGCGGTGAGTATACGTTTAGTCAACCGCTTTTCACTGCAAGACGTGATGTATCAGTTTCATTGCATGTTTAGTGTTTTGATCACCGGAAAAAAGTGACTTTAAAAAAGCGATAAAGTACATTATATAAAAACCCCGAGACCATTTTTTGTAGAAAAACAGTCATTGGCATTGATGTAACTTCCGCTTCTCAAACTTTAGACCATCACTTTGCGCCCGTATGCAGAGGCTCGCTATTGGGTTCCATTCCCGACCGGACCGACATTTAGACTTTTAAAATAATTGAAGAGAAAGTGCTTTTTTACCTCTAACATCTGCAACTAGTTAAAAATCGATTGTGTCTTTTTGGATAAAAATGTTAAAGCGTAGGCCCTTGAAGATTTGTCCGTGTTTAAGTGTATCTATCACTGGTTGTCTACCTTAAACTGGTTGGGATGGTGTCTGCCTTTTGCAAGCTAAAAAAAATACCTAAAAAAAGTCTCTTCTATTATCATTATTATGAAAATGTAATGCTGGCTGATATTATACCGACATTACACCAAAAAATTGAGCCAAAGCCAAAGACGAAAGGTTCTTTTGTGTCATTTCTTCTCCTTTAGCTCTCCACCAGATTCCTTAAAACCTTGCTGTGCCTACCAAGGCTGTTTTCTGCAACAATTCCATGACGATGGTAATCCCTAGCTTCTCAAACCATGCATGAAACCTTTTGCTTACTATCCGAAGTGCACCAACAACTACCGGTACCACTTCCAGATGCCTGATCCATTGTATATAGCTTTCAGATTTCTCTCTTCAGTTCCTGATATTTCTCATTTCTTTACCTTCCTCCTTGTTAATCTCCTTCTCAACTACTACAATATCAAGTCTTCTGGCCTCGAAAACATGGTCAAACTGTATGGTCATCAGTATCCCACAAGATTTTACATATTTCGTTTTCCACTAACCCTTTTTCACTTCTATTTACGTCATACTTAGAACAGAGTTTCGCGATGTTATCATGTCTTCTCTTGCACTCTCAATTAGCCAACATCTTATATACACACACTAACGATGTTATTTATTGTTTCACCCTTTTGGTTACAAAGCCTACAAAGCGGGATTTTACTGACCTGTCGATGTTGAATTTAACATAATTCGTACTCAATGCCTGTTCTTAGGCTGCAAAAATAAGTGCTTCCGTTTTAATTTTCAAGTCACTTTTTCTAGCCCACACCCAGGTCTTATCTTTACCAACTTCATGTCCTTGGCATTTGCCGTAGGAATTGGCCATACATTTTTTTCTTTCCATTTAATTAAACTTGCATTTTGTCTGCCCCTTTTAAATTCGTTCTTTTCCTTTGGCCTCTCAGGGTCGAAAATCTTTGTCTTTTTTACTCCAGCCATCAATCTCTCATTTAAATTCCTAATATACCGTGCAAGATTATTTTCTTCAGCCTTTATACACATTTTACAACTATAAGTCCACTTCCTCCTTTCTGTCGCAATAGATACACCCTGTCTACATCACTTTTGGGACGTAGTGCGCCAAATAATGTCGTCATTTTCCTAGTCGTTTAGCTCATCAGTCTTCCATTCTACCAAGCCAGCGCTATACCTGAGAATTCCAACTGCCCATTTATTGGCAGCCATGATCTTATTCTTACACTCAACTTTGTCTTTAGCACTAATTTTAGTCTACATTTATATTCCTTTTATAACAGGTCTTTCATCTTCTTCTCCTTTAACTGATCTGCTTCCACTATGCCTAAGTATCTATACCCTCTGTCCTCAACTTCCCTCATAACTTGCACTTCTGATAGAACATCATCATCATCATCATCATCATCACCATCATTATCTTCATCATCATTTTATTTATTTTGTCCATCTAATTTACAACAATATATTTTCTCAACCCGCAAATTGAAAACTATTCGAGGCGGGCTAGGAAAAAAAAAGAGATAAAATGATTTACTTTTGTATTTAATACTGAGAACGGTTGAATTCACATATATACATATTTATCTAGGGAGTAGAGGTAGAGAATTAAGTTAAGGGGGGAGTACACATGAAAAAATGTATGAAAAAGAGGCTTTTTGTGAGGGAGAGTGGCCCTATAAAAACTCTTGTTTTTTTATAATTAAAACCTGGGGGACTGGGTATTGCCTATATGTGTGATGACACGTAAATGATAGTCACGTGAC
>JAOBRB020313239.1:0-10971 GCA_027575285.2 Zoanthus pulchellus | reverse complement strand
TCGGGATTTACAATCTTTTCTCGTGTTCTCCCAACATCCCGCGTGGTTTATTATGCCGGTAAACCCATAGAAAGTATTGTTTATTGCTTAATAAATAATATATAAGTTTAAGTTTTAACCCAGAGTTTATTGATAAAAACCAATGAGAAAGGTTTTGTTTACAAATGCAAATTAATCTTGTGTAACCTCACTTGTTCACAATCAAAGGTGAATGATATATTTATAGAATGGCTCTGTCAGTAAATATTCACCACTAACCACCCCCACTTTGGTGAATAATTGTTAATTATTCTGCCCCATACTGCTATTGACTTGTCATGATGTTTCCATGATCCTAGTTATAAAATGCACTTGTCTACTGTTTGTAAGTTTTTCATATACTGTTCATCCTATAGTTACGTAGGTGTCAAGTCTTTCTAGCCTTCCAAAGGCCTACTAATTGGGTACACCATCTTTACCACTCTAAGGTGGATGGAGACCTTTCACATTACAACACACACATAAACACAGACGTGAAAGTCTAACCATTTGCAGATGTTAGAGCAAAGGGGGCACTTTCTCCTCAATTATTTTAAGACCCTGAGTGTTGGTCCAGCTGGGAATCGAAACCGAGTCTTTCGCACGATAGACTGGCGTCTTACCAACTAGGCTAACCAGACAACGGCATTTTAACCATAATTTAAACATTGATTTGATCTTTTTGAAGCTGACTTTGATAGAATTTGTTAATTTCTCTCAGCTATTAACTTTTATCAAATATTAAATTTAATTATTTTTATTGCTCCATTTCTTAAGCTGAGAAATGGGAGAGGATCTCTTGTGCCTCTTGGAAGGAATATGCAGCCAAACACAGTTACCAGGTACTAATGAATCATTGTTTCAATGGTGAACTTTTTAAGGTAGCCTATATAGTTCTAAGTAATGGTATTATATTTTATAAAGTAGTTTATTGCGAGTCATACTTTTATCCAGCAATTTCTAAGAGAAAGTTAAGAAGTGCAAGCTTTTATCTCATTGTTGCAAACCAGTGCTACTGAAGGAATTACGGTTGTCACAAATCACTCAGAGCATGAAATTAATTAAGGTACTGTGTATATAACAGCAGTTCTTGAAAATGTACCTGAACCTGGAAATGTTATATACTGTAATCGTGTTGTATGGAGAGCCAGGTTAGCCATGCAGCGTCATACCCAAATCCCAGTGGATTGCTGATGTTTTCTTTTGGATACTGAGTATACTAAGTGTGAAGGATGAGGAGCTTTCAGTGGGCTCACAAGCAAAATATCAAATCTGTACGAAATCTATGTGGCAATGCAGACCTTGAAAGTGTAAGTAGTATAGTTTGCTTAAAGTATATGTACTAGACCACACTGCCTCTGGAAATTTAAGTTATAATTATGGAGGAGTGGAAAACTTGTCTTCAGAATAGTCTGTGTCACTGTGTCTAGTAAAACAATATTTTATATTTAAAAATGATAATAAGAGATTTTGAATTGTTTGTGGTCCCATTACAAATCACATCATTTCATTACAAATGATTTTAGATTTCCTTTTCTGAGTGCCTGAAAACAACTTTCTCCTTTTATGTTGATTGAATACTGCTGTGTTCAAGCACCAGTTTTTGACAACAAAATGAGAAGAAAATTAATGGGTGGTTATCATGATCGGTATGAAACGTACAGTATAGTACAATAAGTATATTGTAAATGAAAGATTTAAGTCTGCTTTCTGAGATTTGAATAAATTTGTGTGACCTGTTTTTGCCTCATCTAACTCAGCTTTCCATTCTTCCACTCTCACTCACTCACTCACTCACTATCCATTAACGTTATTGGTTCCACTTGTGGGCGGGTATGACGGCACATAGTCTCGTACCACACCTCTACGCATCCCTGTTGGCAGCCATTTCAGGTGTAAGACCTGTTAAACCTTTTAAGGTTAACCTTAAAAGGTTAACCTTAAAAGGTCTTCTTTGACTACCTCAGGCCAAGCTTTTCTTGGTCTACCTCTACGTCGTCAACCAGTAACTTCATGAAACCTGATAGAGGAGATGGAGCTGTTTGCCCTCTCGACGTGCCCAAACCAATGAAGCCGTGATTGACAGAGGGCTGCTTCGAGGCTGACAATCCCAAGCTTGGTACATAATCCCTTTAAGCTGATCTGGTTTAATACTGCACATCCATCCCAGTATAGCCCCCTCATTCCTCCCAGGTCTTGCTAAATCCACCTTCCTAGGGGCCCAAAATTTGCTAGCACAGAGCATGGCATCCCTGATGATAGACTTTGCCCCATGTACAAAATGACAAACTCTTGCAAGACAGTATGGGTTACTGTAGTAACAGCTCTCTGAATTTACCCCAAGCAGCTCTTGTTCTTGCTATAATAACAGCTTCGCAGCCACCACCAGCACAGATGGTGTCTCCAAGATAACGAAAGGATTCGACAACCTCAAGGGGCTGTTCGTCTACCATGACGCATTCACAAGGCCTGCCATCGATTGGCCGTGCTGTACCTTGGCATCTGCTACACCTGAACATAAAGTCTGAACATAATCTACCAGATATGTGGCTGCATTTCTTGTGCACCCAATGGGAGCAAACATTACAGTAGATGAAGTTACTTCCGACACCCTTTCTGCATACAGTACACGGGAATTTGCCTGAGTTACATAAAGAGTCCAATTTGGGGCTAGACATCAAGATCTTTGTCTGCTCATGTTGATACGCAGATCCAGTGATTCCAAACCCATCTTCCAAATACATATAACCTCTCCAGGAGATCAGCCAACGAGTCTGAAGAGATGAACAAGTCGTCCGCATACAATAGCTCCCTGGGGCAACTAGTGTGAAATTCACTTGAAAGGGCTTCCAGCACTACGATGAAGGGGCAGGGACTCAGAACGGAACCCTGGTGGACTCCAGCTTGAACTGTGAAGCTGTCAGTAAGGGAGATGTTGACACACACTCTACTTGATGCTTTTGAGCACATAGCCTGCACCATACTGACATATTTACAGAAAGGCAAAGAACAAGTTCTTTTCCTTGAATAAATACACTTGTACGAAAAAATGGTATAGAACTCAAGCGGGAATCGAATCCACGTCTCCCGGTATTCGTGGGTTCGATTCGCGCTCGGGGGATATACCAATTTTTCGTATGTGTGTATATTTTATTCTTTATTCCATTCCACTGAACAACATACATAAATTATGTTTATGTTCTTTTCCTTGGCCAAGTGTTTCTCTTGGAGTTGACGAATGATGAATATTGCGTCCGTTGTTCCCTGTCCAGGCACAAAACCAAACTGCATCTCCTCAATTGATACCAAATTGCAGCCTATCTTCTCTAACACCCTTTCCACAACTTTCAGGTAGTGTTTTGTTAGTTTAAGTCCCCTATAGTTTCCAGGGTAGGTAAATGAGTACCAGCATTTAATTTGCTGGAAGCTACACTTGCAATAGGTTAGTGTCACGTCCAGGTGGAGTCATAGACTCTCATTGGTTTAACGATACAGAAACTGGATATAAGCACCTGCTCCATGAGCCACTAAGTTTATAAGGAGATTAGCTTGGAGATGGAAGGAATACGGAAAACCTGGATGAGTACTTGTCTGATTGTCTTGTAAAAAAACAACAACTGCCTCTGCTATGAGTAAAAGTTTGAATTGATAAAATCTCATTAAATTACATTTTATTTGACATATATATATACTTGCCAGACAAAGTATTAAGTGTAATAAGTACTAATTGTTATATCTTATCTTGTTCTTGTATGTACAGTCATACTAATTATTTCCGAACGCTTTCTAATACATTTATTTACACATAATACCAGATACAGTATGCGTACCGAAAGTTTACGGTGTTCAACTTATCAATAGAGAAAAATATCGCCCTGGGAACCACTAAAGTTACCAGCGTGGTTTGTCTCTGTTGTGTAGTGTTTAACAGGTTGGACTAGTAAACTGAAGATGTGGGGTTTGATTCCTGCCAAGGGCTATAATATATGATATTTTTCTCTTATTTCTTTCTAATTATTTTTCAGCCCTTACACACTTGAAGTATGTGAAAAGTACAGCACAGGCAAGTATTCACAGTCGCTGCAACGTTTCCAGTGTTAACAGTTAATTTTTCATGACTCAATCAACACTTGGTGGTTGTTACAGGTGATTTTGATAATGGTTGTGGTGGGATGATGATGGTAGTATTGTGATAGTGATGATGATAGCGTTTCGATGGTGATGGTGGTGGTTGCGATGTTGATGGTAGCTATGATATTGGTAATGATGGTAGGTTGCGATGGTGATAGTGGTTGTTGTGATGGTGACAGTGGTTGTTGTGATGGTGATAGTGGTTGTTGCGACGGTGGTAGTGGTTGTTGTGATGGTGATAGTGGTTGTTGTGACGGTGATAGTGGTTGTTGTGATGGTGATAGTGGTTGTTGTGATGGTGATAGTATGATAAAAAGATGAGATACGAAGCTTTTGAAATATATAAGAGAGTCTTTTTCAGCCGAGTTTCACTGGATTTTCTCCGTATTCTTTGTAAATAACAGTAAAACCTGAGCAGGGAAAAATCAAGATCCCAACATACAACGAGACCTCAAACAGAAAGATGGAAAACTTCATTAAAAGGGTGAGATCGCAAAGCTTTGATTGAATATCAAGATTATGAACGTCAAGTGCTCATAGCTAACTTATGGGGCGCCGTTTGTAAATTTATTATTTAGACCAATTTTATGCCGATTTTCATTGTTTGTAAATAATTAAAAGTTACATAAAAATTATTTGTATTAAATAATACAAAAGTTTTTTTGCTTTATAGTATAGATTTACACACCGCGAGTAGAAACAACAAAGCACAAAAGTCGACAAACTGAAGCAATCTTTAAAATACCACTAAAGTGCTATATGCAAACGCCAGCAAAACTCTGATTGGATAGCATGCTAAATCTAGCAATTTGATTGGCCACTCCAGTCCTCAACTGTCAATCTGTGAAATGGCGATCGTGTAAGCAAAGAACTTTCTATGGCGCTTAGTGAAAATTGAGTGAAAATCGTGTCTCTTGTTGTAAAGTACTTAAAGTGTTTGGAAAAGTATACAAAACCAGATTAAAGCTAAAAACGTAGCAATAAAAATGAACTCAGTGACGGCCGTTGTGGATCTTTGTGTACGAAAACATTAACATTCTGAATTTGGCAAGAGTTGAACATGCTGCCACTTCCAAGGATTTGAAATGTTGAATATTGTTGAAGCTGTTGCTGCTAGAACTGCTGTTTGGTTGTCTATTTTGCTGCAGGATTAAGCGACACTTTGTGTGGTTCTGATGGATTAACAAGAGATTCATCCTGTAACGAAGGGTTTAAAGTGCTTTGCGAGGAACACGCCGCGGACAAGACAAATGAACACTTGCGAAATTGACTTAAAGAAGGTTTCGTGTTGTAGTGCTTGATGCGTTGCGGTCTGCAGGTTTTTGACTTGTTTTTTAAATTGTTGCAAATATACAAAGAATTGTATTAAAGGACTTTCAGTTGAAAGATTTTAATATCTTATTGTATTGTGCTTAACCTCAAATATTTTTACTCCTAATTTTGCGATGCTCTTCGTCGCTTGTGTATCGGCACGGTCAACGATAATGTTGAGATTGTTCTTCGAGAGATTGACACAACGCGAGTTTATGACAGTTTTCGCTTCTTGTTTTTCAAAACTTTCTGCTGCTTTGGAGAGAACTCCATCACAATTTTTTTTTCAAATATAATATTTCCGCCATCTTAACAAAAATACTGGCAAGGGGAAAGACGGAAAAACAATAAAACACGCTTTTTCTGTGTTTTATACTCTGATAAATTAAACATAGATTGTCGACCAAACAGAGCGCGCGCCGGATTATATCTATATTATAAATTTAAACAAAAAAAAAGTTTGCATTTTTTAATAGACTTCTTGTTGGACGCCATCGTGACTGTTGTGATGCTGGGTAAGAACGTCGCGCTGTCACGAGCAATGTTGGGTGATTTTGTTGCACCGTGTTTCCACCTTCAAAGCAATGCGCTCAATGTTGCATAAAATGTTACACCGTGTGTCCATCTCCAAAAAAATTGTTGTGCGCAATGTAGCATGAAATGTTGCACCGTGTATCCACCTCCAAAACATTTGTTGTGTGCAATTTTGCATGAAATGTTGCACCGTGTGTCCATCTCCAAAAAAATTGTTGTGCGCAATGTAGCATGAAATGTTGCACTGTGTATCCACCTCCAAAACATTTGTTGTGTGCAATTTTGCATGAAATGTTGCACCGTGTGTCCATCTCCAAAAAAATTGTTGTGCGAAATGTAGCATGAAATGTTGCACCGTGTGTCCATCTCCAAAAAAATTGTTGTGCGCAATGTAGCATGAAATGTTGCACCGTGTGTCCATCTCCAAAAAAATTGTTGTGTGCAATGTAGCATGAAATGTTGCACAGTGTGTCCATCTCCAAAAAATTGTTGCTCGCAATGTAGCATGAAATGTTGCACCGTGTGTCCATCTCCAAAAAAATTGTTGTGCGCAACGTAGCATGAAATGTTATACCGTGTGTCCATCTTCAAAAAAATTGTTGCACGCAATGTAGCATGAAATGTTGCACCGTGTGTCCATTGTCCATCTCCAAAAAATTGTTGTGCGCAATGTAGCATGAAATGTTGCACCGTATGTCCATCTCCAAAAAAATTGTTGTGCGCAATGTAGCATGAAATGTTGCACCGTGTGTCCATCTCCAAAAAAATTGTTGCGTGCAATGTAGCATGAAATGTTGCACCGTGTGTCCATCTCCAAAATATTGTTGTGCGCAATGTAGCATGAAAAGTTGCACCGTGTGTCCATCTCCAAAAAAATTGTTGCGTTTGTTGCGTGCAGTGTAGCATGAAATGTTGCACCGTGTGTCCGGGACTTAAGCAGTATAATTTACTGATATCATCACTTTCCTTGTTTTAACTTCAGCTGGACAAACTTGAGAGTACTATACCTGATCTTCCCGATCGTAGGAAAGCAAAGCTGGATGCAGTAAGTACATGTATGATGTCCGTTATATAATGATATATTGATAAAGGTATTACTTTGAAAGTTAATAGTAAAACATGCGGGGCCAACTTTAACCAGTTTAAATTTAGTAGAATCATTTATAACGTTAAGAGTAATATTCCTATAATGAAATCTATTAGTATTAAGTACCACAGCGCCATTGGTCTTGGCCGCATCATTCCATTTGTTAAATTACCCACGCATCATTCCATTTGTTAAATTACCCACGCATCATTCCATTTGTTAAACTACCCACGTATCATTCCATTTGTTAAACTACCCACGCATCATCCCATTTGTTAAATTACCCACGCATCATTCCATTTGTTAAACTACCCACGCATCATCCCATTTGTTAAACTACCCACGTATCATTCCATTTGTTAAACTACCCACGTATCATTCCATTTGTTAAACTACCCATGCATCATTCCATTTGTTAAATTACCCACGCATTGATTCCATTTGTTAAATTACCCACGCATCATTCCATTTGTTAAACTACTCACGTATCATTTCGTTTGTTAAACTACCCACGCATCATTCCATTTGTGCTAATAAAAAAAACAATTAATGATAACAAACTCGATATTCATAAAATTAATGTTTCCCATGTTTTGGTAATGGCTTTTGACGGAAGTAATCCTTTGTAATCGAGGGACAGCACTACGGTCTTTGAATGCTATTTGTTCTTTCTTGTAGTGACACATAATCAAATACAAATAATTAATTTATTGTACTGTTTTCTGAACGGTTATATTTTATTTTCAAGGAAATGAAAGATTTGGAAGGAAGATTAAAATTTCTTGATTCAAAACTCAAGGTACTACTCTTAGGTATATATAATATACATAGATTAATATAGCATATAGCTAAAATGGATCTTGCTCGCTGGTTGGCTGATTTAGATTAATTTCCATACTTTAGGCCCCACAAGCAGGTAGCTGATGAGTGATTCTATATTGTAAAACTTTTGAAAGGTGCTGTCTAGAGTTAATTGACGGATTGTTGGAAACTTTGAAAATTATCAAAGTATTCTTTTATAATGTTTTTATAGACAAAACCCTTGCATGAAATCGTATATCCTTATAGGTTTTCAAAGGAGTATGATATAATATATGCTGTTAAAATATTTCGTTTTTCATTAAATAAAATACAAGTGTGTTCCACATGCGTGCTTATAATAATACAGCCACTAAATAGGGCACTTTGGACTCGCGGGTCAGAGGGACTAAGCCCGTACTGTAACCCTTGAAAAAAGAGTGAGCCTGAATGTTAGCAACTGTGTACAGCTGTTTCGGCCTTATTGGGCCTCATCAGCACGACACAGCTAACAAACAGGCTCAGATTCCCAAAGAAAATACAAAGTAAAGTTGAAGCATAACGCAGTCCACGTTTTTCACTTCGTCATTTTACTTGTGCAGTTGCTTAAAGTGTCTATAAAGCGAAATTCTTTTGTTACGTTTCTAAACAGATAAATTCAAAAGTATTTAATACAGAAAGTCGCGAAGTTAGGTAAAATGCCTCTGAGATAAAGCTGCCCAAAATCAACTTGCAGGTTTTGCTCTGCTGATTGATAAACTTCACTTGAGCAACGTGAGAGAATGCTTATAATTTAAAGTCTTGAGACTGCTTCAAAGCATGGAATTTAAACTCGAACTGTTTTTATCTTTATTTCGAAATTATTTTATCTGGCTTAAACTTAGGTAAATCATTAGTAATGTGTAAGAACATAATAGAGAAAGAGTGATTAACGGTATACCTGTACAAGTAAGAGATTTAGAACAAAAGTAGAACATAATTTATAGTTAACTTTCATTGTAATATTCATGAGACACAGGAATTAGTAAGAAATCTAGCCGAGGGCATTATTTTAACAAAGATCTATCGTAACAAAGTGTCACGGTTGCATTTGAACACTCTAAATTTTCGAACATGGCCAACAAACTTTGTAGGAAAAAAGGAATACAAATAGGAAACGCCTACAATCCCAGTGAATTTGTAGACGTAGTACAACGTATGTTGTTTAGCTGAGTTTTTGTAAATATCAGTGCTCACACATCCAGTTTATGGTTTAACACAATACTGTATATAAATGTAGAAAATTGTAACTTATTTTTGTGAGAGATAGTTTTAAGAGATTGTAATTCGAATGTATTGATTACTAGTCGAAGGTGCAAAAAGATTTTGGAAAATGCAGTCGTAACATTTGGTTGTTCATCAGTCCAACTAAGTCCGATTGTTACTAGAGAATTGCTGAATAGGCACTTTTACTCATTCACTGATTCAGTCCTAGTTGTATTGTTAGATTCTCCAAACTTAAGCCTAAACTTTTCATTGAACAAGTTTGAGAGAATTTTTCTTTTGGTCATCAGTAGTTTTCTTTAATTGAACAACTCTCATTTTCTTATTGCTAAATGTTGTATTTTGTATATGTCACCGCATATTTTTCTCAATGGGTAAGTTGAACACCGTAAATTATAGGTACGCATATATGGTATTATGAACGCATTTCTATTAGATTTATCTACACATAATACCATATAATTATGCGTACCTTTAAATTACGGTGTTCAACTTACCCATAGAGAAAAATAACGCCTTTGGAACCCCTACAGTTACCATCTACATAACATTGTCCGGCTGCGTTGCCAGCGTGGTTGGTCGTTGTGGTGTAGTGGTTAACACGTCGGACTAATAAACCGAAGATGTGGGGTTCGATTCCCACCAAGGGCTATATATGTTATTTTTCTCTTATTTCTTTCTATATATATCTTCACACAGATTACGGTGTTCAACTTACCAATAAAGAAAAATATCGCCCTGGGAACCCCTACAGTTACCATCTACATAACATTGTCCGGCTGCGTTGCCAGCGTGGTTGGTCCTTGTGGTGTAGTTGTTGACACGTCTGACTAGTAAACCGAAGATGTGGGGTTCGATTCCCGCCAAGGGCTATATAAATTTTTCTTGAATATTAATGAACCCGTGCGCACTTTGGTATGTCCTGTGACCCAATTTAATCCGCGGTGAATTCGTCATGATTGTTTTTACCATTATATCATATCATTCTGATTTATTCCAGGAAGCCGAGACCCATCAGTGGAAAGGAATGTTCAAGAAACAGCCACTATGGTGAAGAATCAACATCAATGACCAGCAGATCGGTACCGATATATTGTTACCAATCGGAATATTTAGTGTTTACCCAGGGTTAAGCTCCTTGAAATCTTAATTATTTTGTTTTCTAATTTCTAAAAGTTGATTTTAGAAACAGTGAGCAGTATTTTGAAAACAACCGGAGTATTTCTTAGTAAAGAAACTAATTTTGTATAATTCAGGATTTAACTGTTTAATTTTTTTTCGGAGTAATATTATATAGAAGTATACATGCGCTGATCATTACATTGAAGGGTTCCCCCGGGGTCTTAGAAAGTCTTAAAAAGCCTTATTTTTGATTTTGCTTTTTTAAAAATGTCTTAAAATTTACTTATTCACTAGGTCTTACAAAGGTCTTATTTTTTGCTCAAAAAATAGCTTTTGTATGTTTATGAAACACCGCCGTCTTTCTTCATCGTTGTCGGATCCCGACCCGATTCCCATGGATGTGATGATCAAAATGAAGCAGCTTCGCGCGTGATGTTGGTCTGTGGATGTGATCAATCGATAGTCAATTGATAAAAGCACATGGACTCTTTCGTTTTATTGTTTGTTCCTACTTTTTGCTTTGTATAATAAGGTCTCCACGGCCTTTTGAGTCCCCGGGGAAATTTAGCGCTCTTCAAATTTTGTGACAAGAGTTCACATTGTAGATTATGCATAACATATTGTGAAATTAGGATGTTACTAAAACCAGGAATGGGGAATGGGGAATGGTTTTTGAACAATAAATCTGTATTGCAGCAATGGGGAAT
>JAOBRB020312981.1:0-10975 GCA_027575285.2 Zoanthus pulchellus | reverse complement strand
GCTTAGAAAGTTGATGCGCTTCCGCTTGCCAAGCCAATCACGCGTCGAGAAACATGTGCCATTGTGATTCAGATTATTATGAATTCATTAAGCCGAATGTCCAGAAAACAATAGGCATTCTGCCCTATGCGATGGTATGATGGTCAGCGAGCCCAAGGGAGTCTAGAGTTTGATGGAGTGCCCTACGTTATTGTGGGTACAAAAGTGCTGGAAAGCAAAAATGGACCAGACAGAAACAAGGCTATACAGATAAAGAATGCAAACTCAAAGGTTGGTGCTTTTTCAGAAAAATTGCGCACTTAAAGCACAGTCCTTGCTATTAACTAAGAGAGGCAGAGATGGATAGGGCCCTGGGGGGAATTATTGGAATGTGAGCAGGGCATTCAATACATACTATCAGTTAAGGCCTGCACACAGGAAGGGTGCGGGAGCTGGAAACATACACACCATTGAAGCAAAGGTCCAGTTGATTATAAAACTAATGAAAAAAAAAGTTTACAATGGAAAATGATCATTAAAGCATATTTAGAAGCATTAATTTTTTTGTTTACCTGAAAAACAATCTCAATAATAACTTAACATAAAAAATCTAATTTGTTAGCACAGCAAGTTTAAAGTTAATTATACACATAATTTGCTTATTTTATGTTGTCCTGTAAATCTGATGCTGTTTCATAAACTACTTTTTAAGTCAAATTCAAAACATGTCACCTATCACTTTGTACAGTAATACATTTTAATATATATATTTTTAATTATTTCACTTTTTATAGTATTTTTTCATATTAATATTTCATATTTTAATATCAGGATCCAGTTGTAAAAGAAAGACAAAACTTCCAAGAAACAAAGAAATTTGATTGCCCTGCAAAAAGTCATCTTAGAGAAATAGTAAAATACCACGAATTTAAGGTATGCTATACACGATGAAATACTCCTGAATACAAATCATGTCATAGGAAGGCTAACATTGTATGGGAGCTAAACTTGAATGGTGCTAAAGCTGAAGATTTTACATAAACTTTTTGCCGATCGGTAACAAAGATATCTTAGGTACATGGTAAGGGTATAGAACTCAAGTGCTATGATAGTACTTGAATTTTAAAATAATTATACTGCGGACAAACATTAGATGTCATACTACAATTTCATTAACTTTTTACTCTTAATTTTTCAATTGGAACAAATTCTACAATATTTGGCATTCTGTAATCTATACAGATCCATTCTTTAGAGAGTGCACGACAGGATGAAGCTTCCATCATTGTCCAAACAACACACTATTGACTTTTTATAAGCTATACCTGAAAAATAAAATAAACAAGAATAATGTAAACAAAATATACATGTGCTGCACAGTGCATTTCAAAGTTATGAAAAAGAATCTAGAACATCACAACTTCAATATAAAAGAAAAAACCTTTTAAAGCACCGCTGAATACGATAAAAATTGCTTTATAAAAAAACAATAAGATACAAGATAACTTTTTTTTAAAAAAAAGTTTAAATAGTTAATAAATTATTTTTATTAAAACAACAAAGCGTTTACCATGTACTTAATCATCTTCAAATTAAAGAATCAAAGCAGGGTCAGTTCACTTTGTTTGTAATAATAATAATGAAGTCTAAACATATTATTATTCCTTTGGGGAATAGCAAAAGATTCGATGGAATAATATTTTTTTATTCAAAGAATAATTAGCAATACAAATAGCTTCTAGGGTACGGCAATTGCACTGACAATTCAAGAAATAACCAAGAGAAATGTCGCAATTAAGGATTTAATTGATGAGAGAAAGTTTTACACCTTCCAGGTTTTTTGTCAGTGGTGTAAATGCCAAACCATAGAAGCTATTCTCCAAGTAGTAACTTCAAAATGAGCCTTAAACTTAAGTATATATAATTTAACACATTACTGAATTGACCCAGATTCTTTACATTGAAGTTAACTTAGTACTCAGATTGAAATTGTTCTGTTATTTTTAAAATGTTTAATTATAAACTATAAACAAATTTTCCTTGTATTTCTTTATATTCTTTAATATCCAGCATGTGAAAATCTTATTTTTGAAAACTGTTTTATTCATTTTAACCAGATTGATAGCAATGCTGAATGGAAACGAAAGGACAAGTCATTCAAGAATAGACATTCTTGCATTGATCAAGAAAACCTGCAACAAAAAATTGAAGAGTGGAAGAAAGAAAACAATAGTGACACATTCTTTTTTAGGCCATGCACATCACATGAAGAAGTTAAAAACAATGGAGTAGCTGATGTTAAAGATGGTGATAAGAAGGATAAAAAAGAAAAAGAGGATGGTTTTGGTGATAGTGATGATGATGTAATTGGTGTGAAAGAAGGAAAATGTAAGAATGATAATGCTTCAAAGGATTTGCTTTTTGTTTATCAAACAAAATGGCAAAGAGACCTGCTTAACAAGTATGGAAAAGAGATTTGCCTGCTAGATGCAACATATAATACATTGAGGTATGCCCTGCCAATCTTTTTCCTCTGACTACTGAGGTTGCCACTTTTGTCATTCAACATGAGACCTCCACTGCTATCTGGGAGGCACTGGAAGTGCTGAAATTGTAGAATCCCAAATGGAATCCTCCATTTTTCATGACGGATTACAGTGAGCCAGAAATCAATGCAGTTGAAACAAGTTTTAGTGGTAAGTACTTTCTTATTTGCTAAAAAAAGCGGACGGCTGAATTACAAAGTAAGTATGTAAATGAAAAGAATAATCACTACCATATAATTTTACATAGTTTAGTCTAACTACACCTAGCTAATCATGTAGCGATAAGTAGCCTTAGTTTTTTAATCTGGTATGATATTTTGAACGAATAACTTTTTTGCATAACTCACATTTTTTGTTATCAAACCTGACTGTGAATATGTAAATGAAATTTTTCTTCACATAAGTGGTATTCTATTACTTTTCATATCAGAGTTTCTTGTTTACCTATGTGATTTTCATCGTGAACAATCATGGGTTCGATGGTTCAACAGTGGTAAACATGAAGTAAAAAGAGATGATAAACAGCAAGTTTTAGATGAACTGAGGGTTATGGCAAAAGCGGAGACTGAAGAGGAATACCAAAACGCTTTGGAAACCATCCAACATCAGACATTCTGGACTGAGAATTAATAAACAGCTCCAAACATTGCTGACAAAAAAGCGGCTTCCCCAAAGAAGGTATATAATTAAAGCTCAAAACTTAATATATTTTGACTCAGTTTTATATTAAAAACAACAATGGCCATAATCTAAATTAAAAAGTAAATGTACTTTTTTGTCTGGGACCAAATGATAGCAAAAATGGCTAGAAAGTCGTGGCCATTTAAAGCAAGTTGTTTCCTTTATCAGCAAACTCATGTAAGAAATTAAGCAGAAAATGTATACACCAGCATCCTGGTTATGTTCTATTTTCATATTAACTTTGTATTATCTAAATATGCAGATTACAAAGAACTGCAAGTCATGACCATTATCAGCAATATCAATACTATTATTGTAGGTAGGAAATAGTACAAAGTTCAAACAATATGAAACTATTTGAAAAACTACAATACAATACTGTAGGTATAAGAATAAATTTTGAAGATAATAATATTATAATTTATACTTCTATAAAAAAATTTTTATTCTAATTTTAGAGGTGGGTTCGGGCTTACAGAAAGGACCGTTTTA
The DNA here is from genome assembly GCA_027575285.2 of Zoanthus pulchellus. NCBI lineage: Eukaryota > Metazoa > Cnidaria > Anthozoa > Zoantharia > Zoanthidae > Zoanthus > Zoanthus pulchellus. The sequence continues at coordinate 7,277 of JAOBRB020312981.1, read as the reverse complement.
AAGTGAAGCTGAAAACCGACAATGGCATAGAACGCCATATCCGCTCTTTCAAATTCAAATTCTTGGCAGACAATCGTGACAAATCCCTTAGTGGCATTTTAACAGTCCTGGTGAAACAATTTCTACCATTTGCCTTTAGAAAGTGAGTATTGTGTGAATTACATTAATCGTACAAAGTATTCTAGTTTAAACAAAGGAATAAAAAAACATTCAATTTGAATTTATTTAGGTCCTCACACTTTTTGTAACAAGTTACAGAGATGGTGTAAAATTTTCAATTTTTTTTGAAGCCATTCCAAAGCCACATAAAAAATTTTAGGAGAGAGCCAGCAGAACCCTTTTACAAATGGGGCAGCCATTAGAAATGCAGGTTAGATTTCTCAAAAATATTATATGTCAAATTATTTTCAATGCACAAATTGTTGATCATATTTTACTGAAATTGTATGATTTCCGATCAAAAAATCCTGGTCCTTGCATTCTGATAGTGACACAAATTTATACCAGCTCCATGCATATACTGTACGCATAACCTGTTAACTTCCACAATTAAAGAATAAGGGGTACCTTCTTAACAGTTATTGAACTTAAACAAAATGTCTGCTAAAATTAAGTAGAAAAAGTGGAGTGGCCATAGCAGCCCCAGCTACCCCTGTTTCACCGGCCTTGGAAGACAATAAGAGAACAAGATAAGAATAATTACGTTACACTTTCAAGTTTATGGGATACTTGCCCTGCTGCATTTACTATTTATCCTGGGAAAACTTCCAGGGACTGGTACAATTCTGACTAATGGTATTACTTATATAATTTTTATGTACTTTTAATTCTGACTGAAAATCAGATATCTTATACTTTACAATTATAAAAACTTTCAGTACTGACAAATACTTTGTTTACAGTTTTACTTCTGTCAACTTTTAATTATTATAAAGAATAAAAAACTTTAACATTTTAATTGTTCATGAATAAAAAAATGTTATAATAAGTACTATTATAGGATTGGTGTACCTTAACAATAATAACTGCTCAAGAAAAAAAGACGAGTGGTTATGAAACATCAAAGGCTACAGCAACTGACAGTTTAATAACCTGTTGACTCAGACCAACTGAATTTGTGTTCATCTAATATACAGATATGTTCAAGGAAACATGCGTTACTCAGCTATGTATCGAAAATACAATAGTTCAATACCAGCATGGCTACATAATCGTCCTCGACAGTTTGTAACACACTGCATGACAAGAATCAAGCAGGCAGAAACCATCAAACCTAAAGAAATTATTCAGCTAAGTACAGTAATAATGGGGTATTTTCAGTTCAGAGTCAACCAAGCTCTCACACTTCCTACAATATCAACTTTGGTAATGGCACTGCAATGCTTTTTTGCACTTGCCCAGACTGGAAAATAAACAATCTTGTAAGCACTTTATTGCAATATTTCAATACTTTCCAGACTGGACCTGGAGCTCCCTCTCAACAAATTACCGTGACAGCCCATTTTTTACGTTGACGAGAGTGTGTGCTTCAGACAAAACTTTTCCCAGGAACCAGAGAATAACACAAATCTAATTCCTGCTCCGAAAAACATCGCAAAAAATACAGCAGAGTCTGATGAAGAGTCTATAGAAAAGTCTGATAACCCACAGTGTGAAACTTTATTTCAAAGTACAACCATTGCTCTTCATAGAGCAGGAACATGCAAAGAGCTTTTACTCTAACTGCAGACTATGACTTATCTTTGTTCTGATAAGCAAGCCTTGGGAAAAATGCAGCAAGATCTCCAGACAACTATACAGAATTTGAGACCTTACTTAGTTTCAGAGAATGGCCTCTTTATGGAAGTAAAAAGCCCAAAAAATATTTGATTATAACGGGATCTAAAAAGAATAGTCAGTTATGGCGCTCTTCCTCCGAGGAAAAGAAAAGCCAAAATGAACGATTCACTTAAAATCACACCATCCTAATTTGTCTTCCAACACTTGTCCACAGTCACAGATACCTGAGTCAATAACTACTACTATTTCATCAACAGAGCCACTTCAGACAACAGTTGTTACCATATCAACACCAAAGCCACTTCAGACAACAATGGCTGCCATGTCAACACCAAAGCTACTTGAGACAACAATGGCTACCGTGTCAACACCAAATCCACTTGAATCAACAGCTACAACAGTGTTAAAAGCATCTCAGGCAACAACTTCAAATGTCACCAGTATCCGACCAAACATCAAGGATCCTTGCTCCTTTAACACAACCTCTACAAATTATAATGAATTACCTAATTTTAAATATCAAGTCAAAAGTGATATTGGAACATAAGATCAACCTATTCCAATTGACAACAACTCAAAGGATGTTGAATATCTCATTAATTTTCAGGATTCTAACTCCAATATCAAGGTTAGGTTGTACAAAGATTCTGAAAAAACATATTGGATCCAACATTTTGGCTCTCAGACAGTCAGATCCATGCTGCTCAACAGTTATTTAAAATACAATTTCCTTATTTTGATGGCCTTCAAGATCCAGCAATACATGGGGATTTAGTGACACCAGCTGTCTCTGACTTTATTCAGATAGTAAACACTGGTGGTCACTGGGTTTGTCTCACTTCTATTGGCTGTCAAGCTGGTGAGATGAAAGTGATGGACAGTCTTTACACCAAACCTAGCAGTATTGCTGTAAAGTATGCCTGTAGGCTTTTTATTCACCATGGCCAACACATAACATTCCATCATGAGAAAGTGCAAAAGCAAACAAATTACAGTGATTGTGGTTTATTTGCTATTGCTTTTGCTACAGTACTGTGTCATTGTATCAATCCAAGTACAGTATCATATAACCAGAAAAGTCTTCGCGAACACTATGTTAGGTGCCTAAAACAAGCAAAAATGAAAGAGTTCCCAGAAGTGAAAAAGAGAGTTCCTAAGCACCAAGCAACAACAAGTGTAACGGTTGAAATATACTGCTTATGCAGAATGCCAAATGATGGAAGAGAGTATGCTCAGTCTTCCACATGTGATGGCTAGTATCACCTTGAATGTGCTAACATCTCAAAATGGTTCCTTCATAATAACAGAAAATGGAAATGTGTGGCTTGCAAAGAGGGATAAACAAATAAATTTAGATTTTTGTTCCATGTGGTAAACTAAAGTTTACATACTGCCCCATAAATTCATTATGCATCAAAAAATAATCCATACTTAAATCCTAAATTATATTTTGAAAGAATGTTAAATTGCACCTTACTCCAAAATATTTTTTCACTTTAATAAAAAAGTAACTTTTCGAGTAGTTTGCCACAAATATATATTTTTTATTTGGTAAATTCTTGCATATTTATGTCTCTTCAAAATAAAAATTAAAACTTTTCCTTTCGAGCAGGAAAGATGTGAAATTAAAAGTTGTCATTTGATGTCGAACCAAGAATCAAACCAGACTCCTTTGGGCCATTCCATATAATATCCACACCCCCTCCCTTGGATGGTTTTCTGAAGGGTTATGGTTACTCAAGAATTTCTGAGGGGGGTCTATGTTTGGTTCATTCTCTTCTTTTTGCCTAGGGGTGTTTTGGAAATTTTCTACATAATCTACATAAAATTTGTGTCATCAACAGTTATATTTCCAAGGAGTTCTTGAAAATTACTGAATTTGATAAGGGTTATGACAATAACACAACTCATACATATATATACATTTCTGAAGGCCCTGAGAACATGAATTTCTTGCCGAGGTTCATAGGCTTCAAAATGAAAAACTATTTTATCCATAGGGGAGTGTGGACATTAAATGGAATGGCCCTTATGCGTGATCGCAAAACAAGATGAAAGGATTTACATACTTTGAAGAACATTAAATATTCGAGAATTTAACTAAACCAGAATGCTTCTTTTTGTGGTAAAAAAATAATCCAAAATTACGCTGTTTTATTATAGCGAAAAAAAATTTAAGAGAGAATGTAAGTGTTATGAATGCATGGAGTATTAAATAAGCATTGTCAATAGCCAAATTATCCTTGTTTGCGATGAAAGGTCGATCCTGTTTCAATTTTTCACGAAAAATAAAACTTATTGTTAGAAATTGAGAGTATATTTTGTATATCACAAAGGCTAGACAGGGGTACGGTGTCATTAACTGAAATTAAAGTCCGCATTACAAAACTTGAAACAATACCTTGCGATTCACGGAAACCCCCTTGGAGACCCTCTACGATCAGACCAAAACCAATGCAAACCCAAAAGCTGAAGGTAAACAAGAAATGAAAAAAGCCGACAATTAGTCATTCACCTTCCAAGCAGTGTGCAATCTTATGTTTCTCTTGTATAATACCGCTGTACATAAAAAATGACTGTGGGCTCAACCTCCTTTTGACCCATCTGATCTAGTGCTTTCTGTTTTTACCATTGTCTCCTCGTTTTAAACGTTTCTCTAGTTTGGTACCGGGTCCAATAAATTGATATCCAGGAGGATGAAATTCGATGCCTTGACATCATTCTTGTCGCCTGACCATGATTTTTTTAATTGAAACTTAACCATTTGGATGTACTTATACCCCGGGTCTTGGATCGTGTTTGAGGGGGTGTAAACTACCTCCAGCATTCCTCATCAAAGAGATTTGTCGTTTCCGATTATTGACGTTTAAGAGTTGATGCGATATCGGTTTTGACTTGTTGGACTTTAAGGTCGTCACTCAACGTGGGGTATTGCATGCACAGATAAAGCCACCGATAACCAATCACATTAAGAGTTGCGAAAATCCGGCGAATTTTGGTCATGAATGAGTAAGTTTTACAATTTGTGTAAACTGGCTTGTGTAATTATAGTAAGTTTTCATTTATTTACTACGAGTATGAGTTTTTGTATATTATGTACCACAAAATCCAGGTTTAAAAAATGTGGCTGTTGCTGCAATGAAACACGGCAAAAGTCGGCTGTTTGCGGATACAGAGGACTGAAATTGAAAAATACCAATGTTAACCGCGCTTCCTGTGATATTTATCGTGTTTGTATCAGGCTTATAGACAAATTTAAAACAAGAGTGTTTGTGTGTCCAACATTACGAATGGTCTGAAGGGAAGAACTCCAGTTACTTAAGAAAAAGTCAGAAATGGTTTGGCTGAGCAGTTTAAAGAATTATTTTCCTGGGGAGAATGTTTGCACTAGTTGCTACTTCAGAGGGCGCAAGATTTATGAACAAAGAGGTATTGAAACGTGTATATAAAATGCAGCTGCAAGCCCTACATATAGTCTAGAATCTGAAGAGTCGGCTTAAAAAGAGTAAACTGAAAATATCTCTTCCCTCGAATTTTTTTCAGAAACACTAAGTCAAAGAAATGAGACCTGCAGTGTACAGACAACAAAATTGTTGGTGCTGTTACACCAAACTGTATAGCTAAATAAAACAAGTGACTATTTTAACACAGGAACAGAATCACAACACTCTTTTGCGTCAGATAAAATTCACAATATTAAAACAATTTCAGAGAAATTTGTTCTGTCTAAGAGAAAATGTTTTTACTAGTCTTTGCAAACAAATATCTAGTAGCTTGCAAAAAGAAATTCAAATGGTTCAAAGAAAGCTGTGGGAAAAATAAAACCATAACAAGAGGTAATCCCAACAAAACCATAACAAGAGGTAATCTATGACCTAGGTCAATTCAAGCAGCTGTGGGAGGAAGCTGGGGCAACCTCGATTTTTCAGCTTTTATATGAAACCATTTATCAGCTTCATCATTCTAAGAAAGGGGAAAAGAAAACCAAAATGGGACAGTTGCATTAATATAAAGCATGTGATATTTTCAGTCCCAGAAATGTTCTTGGCTTCAAAGTAACAATGCAGTCTATTCAAAATCAAAGGGCTGTCAGATGAAGGGATTGATACCTTAAGACACATGGGTGCTGCAATTGCAACCAAAACTAGTTGAAGAATTAAGAAACAATCAAACTATCGCCATGTATTAGTAAAGGTTTCAAGGTTTTTTATTCACCATGAACACTGATACATTGTACACAATACAATCATTAATTTAAAAATGGCGAGGAAGTCAATATAGAAACTATAAAAACTTATCAACTATTGTCTTCCTCAAATTAGATTTAAAAAATGGCTTCAATTATTGCTCTGGGACGTAGTATATGAACTTTAATATTAAAAGATAGAAATCACCAGACAACTAAAAAAGGCACACACTTATCACAAAAAGAACCAAAAGGTTATAATAACTTGAAAACTTTAGATTTCTCTAACGAAAACGAAAAAATCTTTTAAGATTTCTGGAAAACTGAGCGGTAGTTCTACAAGATTTGATTTGACTGTCAAGAGAATTGTCATTTACGTATACTGTAGTTGTGCGAAATGAAGAAATATAGAAATTCGTCGAGTTTCTAGTAATAAATTTATGAATCTGGTTTGCTAGATTAAACATATCATTGAAGGAATTTGGAAGAAAGCCTTTGGAGAAAAAAAACAAACTTGCTCAAATGAAGCAAAAAAAAATATCATTAAATTTTAAAACTTCAAGAGATCGAAAATAGGATCTGTATGGGAATCGTATAAAAGTTTTGCAACATTCTGATGGTTTTTTCTGGAGTGTAGCTATTCTTTTTATCTTGATCCCCAAACAGAAACACAGTAACTTAGATATAGCTAAATTAAACTGTAATACAGAATACGTAGAGAGGCTGAAGAATAGCAAAAACTTGACTTATACAGTTTACAAAGAGACTTTGAAATTTTTCTAGAGAAATTTAGGATATGTGGTTTCCACGTCAAACTTTCATTAATAACTAAACCCAAGAAAACAGTTTCTTTTACTTGCTCAAGCGGTATACCATCAAAGGAAAAAGCAAGCTCAAAATTTTGCCTTTTTTGACGAGGTTTAAAAACAATGAAGTTAGGTTTCTTTGAATTAATAGAAGGCATGTTAGCTCGACAGCAGACAGATAACTTTTCGTTATTTCTTGGTTAAAAAATGTAGAAAGAGTATTGATATCTTTATGAGAATAAGATAGTATATATTCCAAAACATTTGACACATTGCATAAGTCATTAATGTAAATCAGAATCTATTGATGAGAGGAGAAACATTTTAAATTCCACATATTGTTTCTTATTACTAAGGTAATTGCAAAACCGATTAAGTGTACCCTGATTCCGTAATGCTCTAATTTTTCCAGCAAAATATTGTGATGTACAGTGTCAAATACTTTAGACAGATCTATAAAAACACCTTCAGTAATTTCTTTATTATCTATTGCACAGGATATTTTA